>JAWPHD010008219.1:0-117934 GCA_037043455.1 Cyrtodaria siliqua
AAAACGTCTCTTTTAATTATGATAAGAATTTTGCTTTACTTCTATATCATCATTTTCCAGTTTAACTCAATCAGATGGCTCAGAATTTCAAATACTGGTTACATTTATTCATGATCGTTTTGCACAGGTTAGAGCGTGCCCTATATAAAGACTATCTATAAAACTAAGCTAAACACTAAGCCGGATAGTGTTTGTTTTTATGTATGGTGCTTTACGTCATTTTCAACACATGCAAGGTTATATATTGTTTGTGGTGAAGGCAGACACTTGTACACCTCCCGCTATCCGTAAGAATCGACACTTCCTCACTTACAAGTCGAGCTCCCAGTGAAATTCGAATCCGCAGCGGTGAAAGGCGAAGGTTTACAGCGCAAAGTCATTTACAGCGCAACGTCATTAAGCATTTTGCCACGGAGACGCTCTAAGCAGGATAGTGTCTATGATAGAGTCTATGAAGAGAAATCTTCACCTATATCCTCTACATATCTGACGATAGTGCCTGCGAGATCATGACAATGAAAAGCATATTAGTAATGATTTTTTTTCCATACTGATATCATTATCACATGTAACTAAGTCGAAGCCGATCTGTTAAAAGCATTACATACTTCAGAAAACATGGCTGACATTTGAAATTTAACGCTTGACGGATTCCACTAAAAGCTATATGTTAAATGTTCTAACATTTAGAGTGATCTTTAACATTTATCGTAGGATTTATAACAGTTAGTGTAAGTTTTAATACCACTGAGATAAGATGGCCATGGTAGGGTCCTGACTCAGAGACTAAAACAGCCTATGTAGCACATATATTTTAATGCACATTTAAGCGTATACTAAAAAGTTTCACATCGAAATTGATAGATGTTGACATTTTGATTTCAATTGCATAACTAAAGTACATGTATATTAATATCCAGTCATTATTGTGCGAGGTTCGAAGGGTTGTTTCATTTCATCAGTAACGTTTATGAAATGTTAAACTAGTTACCGAATGAATTACATGTAGATACATTTGGCCTGTTTGAGTCTTGAACCCATACTTGTAGCGTTATCATTTTATTAAGGGCAATTATCTGATGCAAAATGCTTTGATTGGTGAATACGAGTTGTCTCCACTGTGTTTAAAGGATCAAATGATATTACCTTCAAGGTCAGAGATTATTAAGAGATAGGTTGGAGAGTGTTTGTAAACTATTTCTAAAAAAGTAAGGTTTTCAAGCTTCTTTGAAAGCGTGTGATAATTCAGAAATGGTTGTAACAAAATGGTACCCTAATGATATGTACAATGTATGTTATACTACAGGACGATACATGAAACGTATATGCATGTTTGTTTCTATAGATATAGTTCGATTTGATAGTAGCAACCACAACTCAATGCGAATACATGTTGGTTTTAAATGATGTGTATTACAGAAATGTAATGTTCAACATATCCAAATAATGCGTCTCTTTTAAGAATGGTTCTCTGGCCTTCCAGAAAATGCGAAAGTCAGGGTACCATTTTAACGTAATGTAATCATCGATATCCAGTTTAGGTATATTTAGTAGGTGGGTAGGGGGCAGGGCTTTTCCCACAATATTGGGTTGGGAAGAGGCCCAGGCCTGTCCATTTTTGAGAAATAATCTTGCTTATTCTCATTGTACAATTAATGCTTTTTCTCAAATTGGAAAAAGTGTCTCCCACAGTTAATAAAAAGTGTTTAACCCGGGGCTAGAGGGCATTAGCCGTTCATGAACAATCAAACAAAGACTGCACTATGTTATATATTTATCGTGTTCGGCGATTTCCAAATGTCTCCTTTCATCCTTTAAATTGAAAGAGGCAATGTAAATACCCTGGACGTGGGTGGGTGGGGAGCAGTAGGCCAGGCCTCCAATAATCTGGCTTGAGGGATTATGTGTTGGCATCCCCAGTAGTTTGCAGAACCGAGGCTACGCCGATGCACCAGAACCGAGGCTATTCCGATGCACAAGGAGGCAGTTGCCTCGTTAGAATTTTGGCAAGGTACGAAACATTGAAGTACTAACGTGGTCCCTCCTTATTTCCAGGAAGCGATGGGAAAACGTATATTAGCATGATTTTATAACTGCTATTTTGACAATAAAACACGTTTGAAAACAGTTTTCACTGAAAAAATGCGATAACCTGTTTAAATTTACCTATTAAATGTTTTAATTTTACAATATGCATATTTTTAAGCCGAAATTAATTAATGTTTTATTTCATACCCCAAGCCAACCCCGTTTTCGCTTCTTGGAGAAGGGGTTGGATGGGGTATGGGGTACTCGGACCACGTAATGAGGCGTTCTAATGGAATATTAAATAAAATCGCTAAAATAGACTTGATTATATTTGTCTAACTTATACTGAAATCTGGCCCTGGAATGTACTAAAATGCAGTAAATCTAATGCAGAAGTAAACCGGATCTTTTCCGGGATACATGTCCTCAGACCACGCTAGTAAGGAATTTGCCTCGTTTAAAGTTCAAGGATGGCTAAGGGCCTGTTTTGCCAAATTACGTGTTGTCATTACCCTCACCCAACCACCCTTCCCTCACCCCACCAAAAAAAAAATGCATGTCATTATATGTTATATACACCATACTTTTTAGTACAGAGGTGTGTACCCTTAATCTATGTTTTATACATTCTACCATTTGTTACACTATATACTTACAGTACATAAACGAGTATTAATCAGGTGTTATTATTTGTCAAATCGAAACTGGAAAATCCCGTATTTATGGAGTATGATCCAATGTAAATGATACGTAAATCGAAACTGGAGTTTAAGCTAGGCTTATTTGGAAATCCAGTGTTTAAAGAGACACACGACAGTCTGTTTTACACATTTTATGCATTGGCAAGGTTAGCCTGGTTCCCTGGCCCACAATGCTTTGCACAGTACTGTGCAAAGCATTGTGGGCCAGGGAACCAGGCTATGGCATGGTGTATAATTTTGTTTTCCTAACATCCCGCTCTCCCCACCCCCATTCTAAAAGCTAATTATTGTTAGTTTTATGAAATAGTTTGTATGTTGTCGAAAACTAACGGCGTCTCGTTAGTTGTTTGTCTAAACGTAGCGGCGTCTCGTTAGTTGTTTGTCTAAAACTAGCGGTGTCTCGTTAGTTGGATAAATAATAAAAAAAGAAGCTGTACAATAAGGTGTTCTCCTACGGTAATATTACCCCGTAATTAATATAATATAATATTACCCCGTAATTAATATAATATAATATTACACCGTAAATAATATAATAGCCGTGCACTGTGTGTACTATACGAATGACAAGTTGCACATTTGAATAGTTTATATTCTGGCTCGAGTTATTTCCCTCTACGGAATTTAATTTTTTTTCCAATTAAATATTGCTTATAGAACATATGTTGTGTTTAACCTACACTATAACTGCATGGAAATATACTTGTTTTCCAAAGACTCATTGTGAAAATAAAACAAGACCGGCTTGAAGTAAGGTCACGATGTTCCCAAATGTTCGAAAAAAGAAAAAAAAGAAACAAATATTTAATGCTGTAGTTTTAAATATAAAAAGTAAACACTTTTCATTATGATAATTTTACGGTCGTTTTTTTTTGTGGTGGGGGCAGACACTCATTTTTCCTGGGTATAACCAGTACTGTACACCTCTCGCAATATGTATGAATCGACACTTCCAAACTTACAAGTCTAGCTCCGAGTGGAATTCGAACCCACAGCGGTGAGAGGCGAGAAGGTTTACAACGCAACGTCGTTAACCCCTCGGCCACGGACCGAATGAAAATAACTTGCAGGCAGCTAATATGAACAAATGTCCCTTGTCAAGAATACAAGTAACTAATAATAACATGAAACAGTAACCCACTAAACTTAAAAACATATCTTGAAAAGTAAACTACTGTATGGAAACAGACGATACGCAGCTTTGGCATCGGACTAGATGCTGTAAGTAACCATTCATACAGGGTCATAACTGCCTAAAATGATTGAATCCTATTGATGATACAATATAATCAAATTAAAGTCATGGCACTTCATTTTACCAAACATGAATCCATAAAGGCATAACGGGCCATAAATGCCTGAACATAATCAATTCAATCTGACGATACCATATATTAATCAGCATGTGGCAACTAAACATTATCAATTCAAACTGACGATACCATATATTAATCAGTTAGTGTCGACTAAACATCATATATTAATTAGCTAGTGTCGACTAAACATCATCAATTCAAACTGACGATACCACATCAGCTAGTGTCGACTAAACATCATCAATTCAAACTGACGATACCACATCAGCTAGTGTCGACTAAACATCATCAATTCAAACTGACGATACCATATCAGCATGTATCGACTAAACATCATCAATTCAAATTGACGATACCATATCAGCTAGTGTCGATCACGTTAGGGGAAATGATAATGTAATCATGGTAATCGTCCTAATTTGTGAAAATCAAAATTTAACCTTAATAATGTTGCCATATCTCATTCAAACATTCAAATGTATTGTATCTATAAATGTATCAGATGTTCTAAAAGTGTCGAGCAAAATTAATTTCAATGTAGATATACATGCACTTAGGCTTCTGAGAAATATGTTCAATGCGGCAGTTGTAGATGTTTCCACCACGTGTTGGTATGCTGACATTTTATTGAAGGATTGAATTCGATGTTTCGATGTTTCTACCGGTTATGCAAAACATTACGTTAGTTCAAAGTTCTAACTTTATACTAGCTAATGTTTTTCATTCCCCGTAGAAAGGTCGAAATATCGAATTAAATCTTTATATTTAGATTATATTTGCTCTATCTGTTTTCTATTTTTTCATAATGTAAATACTTTGTATTTGATCTAAAAACAGTGTTTTGAAGCTGTGATGCAAACCGTTGGAAAAGCGACGATGCCGAAAGTGTACGCTTTTTTATAGCCACTACAGCAGTTAGCACGAGAACGTCACGATGTCATACAAACAAAACATGTTCAACAGACGTATTAGCGTCGCCTTGTTTATTTTAGCTCCGCACCAAAACTAAATGTTTTTCACTGGGAATTGAAATGCAACATGTTTAAAGTTCCATTTAATGACAATGCAACAAAAAATGTAAATATAGTTTGTTGAACTGTCTGATTTGGATGTGCAATGTATGTTTGATCGCGGTAGTTGATTGTTTCATTTTAAAGGAACGTGGTAATATTGTATTTTTTTCACCAAAACGATTTTGAAAAAAAACAAACATGTTTCCATTCAGCTGTAGTGAACGTTACATTAGGAAGAGGTTATAAAAGCACTTTATTTTATTCAAAAAGATGGATTTCCGTAAAGTAAAAAAAAAAAGTCTTGCCAGAAAAAATACAATATTCAAACTGTACATGTTTCAGTCGGTACATACAATGTACTGATATTTGTGTCAAAATCATCTTTTTTTTAGGTTTTAGAACAGGGAGAAGTAAAAAATTTACACAAATGTTGATGTGTGAAATGTGTAAATAATATTTCATGATTGCCGCGTGTCCCTTTCCGATTATTCCCACTGTAAATACCAGTTTCGCTTTACGTATATGTTACAGTGGATAATTCTACATAGCTACGGCATTTCCAGTTCCGATTTGCAAATAAAAAAAACAGTCTATGGTGTCAGACCAGTCAGGAAGTACTTGCGGGTCGTAGGGTGCTGAAATAGTTCCTTGAAAGAATCCAAAGTTTCTAGTTTGCATGTGTTTTTCCCAAGATTAGTTTCTATTTCATTGTTAAATCTAACCTGAGGTTAAAGTAGTATGTCTGTTGTCATGAATAGTGAGTATTTTACTGTGTTTGTCAGGATTATTTCTTTGGAGAGTATGAGCACAGAGGTTAGGTACAGATGTGGTTTTGACAGATGTTTATTTCAAAATACGCATAGTGTGAATGAATGACGCGAAATGTTGAAAAACTGAATCGGTGTTTTATTCCAGATATGGGACCGTTTGCTAGCCAAATGTGTTTAATACACAGAATAAACGTGTATTTAAGCGAACGAATGTTGTGGAACTTGTGACTGATCTCCAAATATAACCTATATTGTATTGTGTTCAATGGGCTGATTTTCACCGATCTGACACCTAGATGGCCAAAATCCTTTTTTCTTATTAATGGCCAAATCCAGTTGATTTTTTCCTGTGAAAGCTTGCAGCTGAGTCAGAAAAAAAAAAGCTGATGTTAAATTTTTTGAATTTTACAACAGAACATGTTTTTTTTGCAATTGAAATAGAATGTATGTGTTTTAGGGTGGAATTTGGGGGGTCCTAGTGATTTGGAGTGGCCCTAAAGCACTTTAAGTAGGTTCTCAAGTGTCTTTAAGTGGATTAGTGGCAAAAGGTAATAGATCTGTCACAATTCCTACATTAAATGGCAATTTTATTATTTTAAGGTACCGTATGAGGCTAAAATCTGAAAAAGTATCAATACTGACATTTTGACATGACGCGACTCTAGGAGAAGTCTTACTTTGTATCGAAAGCCGGAGAACCTCTGAATCTGAAATATACAGAAATTTGTGGAATTCAGCATTTATTTTAGTTTTTTTGCTAAACATGGTGTAAATCCCATCCATTTTCTTCATTAATTCAGATGAAATCACTATGCAATGGCATACAATTGTAATTTAACTCATTAATTTGGTATTTTGTTAGAGATAATGATATATTCCACTGAAATATATACTATTCTGGCGTGTGATTCAGTTTGTCTTGCTGTTTGCCCAAGACCTCAATGTATTAGTTGCCTTTAAAACTGCTACAGGCATATGGGGTAGGCTAAGCTTTTGAGTCATTACTTCAATTTTGTCTCTTTTTTTTCTGGCATTTTATAGCCAAACTGTATATTTTATTGGACATTGTGCATGTAAATGTGCTCCAAAGCTGCCTTATGGTCTATTTTGTGCCTCAAAATTGTTGGAATTTAACAGAATGTCTGTTTCTCCATGAAAAATGAAGAAATTTCATGCATGAGTGATTTTGATATCTACACCTCACATTATGTGTATATTTTAGTTTGGTATATAGAAGGCAATGTTTGAAAACATTACTTGATGGAAATATACCAAACGGTTAATTTATTTTGACATTTTTTCTAGTTTTGTATAACGCGTCTTAAAATCGTTGATTTCTATTAGTAGGAGTTGTACTTATACAATACCATGGGGTTGGTAGGAGTTGTACTCATGCAACCGTTAATAGGAATTGTACTTATGCAATACCATGGGGGTTGGTAGGAGTTGTACTTATACAATACCATGGGGGTTGGTAGGAGTTGTATTCATGCAACCGTTAGCAGGAGTTGCAGGAGTTGTACTTATACAATACCGTGGGGGTTGGTAGGAGTTTGTACTCATGCAACCGTCATGCAAGACCGTGAGGGTTAGTAAAAGTTGTACTCATGCATGGCCATGATGGTTAGTAGGAGTTTTACTTACGGACCAGGAAGTGTTAGTAGGAGGTTTACCTATGCAAGTCAGTGTGGGTTGGTAGGAGTTGTTCTCATGCATGACCATGAGTTAGTTGGAGTATTACCCATGCAATAGTTAGTAAGAGCTGTTCTCATGCAAGACCATGAGGGTAAGTTGTAGTTGTACTCATGCAAGGGTTATTTGTAGTTGGACCAATGCAAGGATTACTCATGCAAGAATTAGTAACAGTTGTACCAATGCAAGGATTAGTAAAGGTTGTACAAATGCAAGGATTAGTAAAAGTTGTACCAATGCAAGGGTTAGTAAAAGTTGTACTCATGAAAGGGTAAGTTGTAGTTGGACTCATGCAAGGGTTAGTTGTAGTTGTACTCATGCAAGGGTTAGTTGTAGTTGTACTCATGCAAGAATTAGTAACAGTTGTACCAATGCTAGGTTTAGTAAAAGTTGTACTCATGAAAGGGTTAATTGTAGTTGTACTCAAGCAAGGGTAAGTTGTAGTTGGACTCATGCAAGGGTTAGTAAAAGTTGTACTCATGCAAGGGTTAATTGTAGTTGTACTCATGCAAGGGTTAGATGTAGTTGTACTCATGCAATGGTTGATTGTTGTTGTACTCCTGCAAGGGTTAGTTATAGTTGTACTCATGCAAGGTTAGTAAATGTTGTACTCATGCAAAACCGTGAGAGTTAGTAATTCTTCCTGTCAGTTGTGTGAGTAGGAAATTGTTTTTTCTTTTACATGCAAGTGTAGTCTATGTCAATAAATGTAACAACCGCCGGAATACTGAGAACTGAAAAGTTGTACTCATGCAAGAGTTAATTGTAGTTTTACTCATGCAAGGGTTAGTTGGTTGTAGCCATGCAAAGGTTATTTGTAGTTGGCCTCATGCAAGGGTTAGTTGTAGTTGGACTCATGCAAGGGTTAGTTATAGTTGTACTCATGCAAGGTTAGTAAATGTTGTACTCATGCAAAACCGTGAGAGTTAGTAATTCTTCCTGTCAGTTGTGTGAGTAGGAAATTGTTTTTTCTTTTACATGCAAGTGTAGTCTATGTGAAGAAATGTAACAACCGCCGGAATACTGAGAACTGAAAAGTTGTACTCATGCAAGGGTTAATTGTCATTTTACTCATGCAAGGGTTAGTTGTAGTTGGCCTCATGCAATGGTTAGTTGTAGTTGGACTCATGCAAGGGTTAGTTGTAGTTCGCCTCATGAAAGGCTTAGTTGTAGTTGGCATCATGCAAGGGTTAGTTGTAGTTGTACTCAAGCAAGGGTTAGTTGTAGTTGTACTCATGCAAGAGTTAGTTTTAGTTGTACTCATGCCAGAGTTAGTTGTAGTTGGCCTCATACAAGGGTTATTTGTAGTTTTACTCATGCAAGGGTTAGTTGTAGTTGTACTCATGCAAGGGTTAGTTGTAGTTGTACTCAAGCAAGGGTTAGTTGTAGTTGTACTCATGCAAGGGTTAGTTGTAGTTGTACTCATGCAAGGGTTAGTTGTAGTTGTACTCATGCAAAGGTTAGTTGTAGTTCTACTCATGCAAGGGTTAGTTGTAGTTGGACTCATGCAAGGGTTAGTTGTAGTTGTACTCATGCCAGAGTTAGTTGTAGTTGGCCTCATGCAAGGGTTATTTGTAATTTTACTCATGCAAGGGTTAGTTGTAGTCATGCAAAGGTTATTTGTAGTTGGCCTCATGCAAGGGTTAGTTGTAGTTGGACTCATGCAAGGGTTAGTTATAGTTGTACTCATGCAAGGTTAGTAAATGTTGTACTCATGCAAAACCGTGAGAGTTAGTAATTCTTCCTGTCAGTTGTGTGAGTAGGAAATTGTTTTTTCTTTTACATGCAAGTGTAGTCTATGTGACGAAATGTATCAACCGCCGGAATACTGAGACCTGAAAGGTTGTACTCATGCAATGTTTAATTGTAGTTTTACTCATGCAAGGGTTAGTTGTAGTTGGCCTCATGCAAGGGCTAGTTGTAGTTGGACTCATGCAAGGGTTAGTTGTAGTTTTACTCATGCAAGGGTAAGTTGTAGTTGTACTCATGCAAGGGTAAGTTGTAGCTTTACTCATGCAAGGGTTAGTTGTAGTTGTACTCATGCAAGGGTTAGTTGTAGTTGTACTCATGCAAGGGTTAGTTGTAGTTGGACTCATGCAAGGGTTAGTTGTAGTTGCACTCATGCAAGGGTAAGTTGTAGTTGGTCTCATGCAAGGGTTAGTTGTAGTTGTACTCATGCAAGGGTTAGTTGTAGTTTTACTCATGCAAGGGTTAGTTGTAGTCATGCAAAGGTTAGTTGTAGTTGGACTCATGCAAGGGTTAGATGTTGTTGTACTCATGCAAGGGTTAGTTGTAGTTGTACTCATGCAAGGGTTAGTTGTAGTTGGCCTCATGCAAGGGTTAGTTGTAGTTGGACTCATGCAAGGGTTATTTGTAGTTTTACTCATGCAAGGGTAAGTTGTAGTTGTACTCATGCAAGGGTTAGTTGTAGTTGTACTCATGCAAGGGTTAGTTGTAGTTGTACTCAATCAAGGGTTAGTTGTAGTTGTACTCGTGCAAGGGTTAGTTGTAGTTGGACTCAAGCAAGGGTTAGTTTTAGTTGGCCTCATGCAAGGGTTAGTAGTAGTTGTACTCATGCAAGGTTTAGTTGTAGTTGTAATCATGCAAGGCTTAGTTGTAGTTGTACTAATGCAAGGGTTAGTTGTAGTTGTACTCTTGCAAGGGTTAGTTGTAGTTGTACTCATGCAAAGGTAAGTTGTAGTTGTACTCATGCCAGAGTTAGTTGTAGTTGGCCTCATGCAAGGGTTATTTGTAGTTTTACTCATGCAAGGGTTAGTTGTAGTTGTACTCATGCAAGGGTTAGTTGTAGTTGTACTCAAGCAAGGGTTAGTTGTAGTTGGACTCATGCAAGGGTTAGTTGTAGTTGTACTCATGCAAGGGTTAGTTGTAGTTGTACTCATGCCAGAGATAGTTGTAGTTGGCCTCATGCAAGGGTTATTTGTAGTTTTACTCATGCAAGGGTTAGTTGTAGTTGTACTCATGCAAGGGTTAGTTGTAGTTTTACTCATGCAAGTGTTAGTTGAAGTTGGACTCATAAAAGGGTTAGTTGTAGTTGTACTCATGCACGGGTTATTTGTAGTTGTACTCATGCACAGGTTAGTTGTAGTTTTACTCATGCAAGGGTTAGTTGTAGTTGTACTCATGCAAGGGTTAGTTGTAGTTGTACTCATGCAAGGGTTAGTTGTTGTTGGACTCATGCAAGGGTTAGTTGTAGTTGTACTCATGCAAGGGTTAGTTGTAGTTGGCCTCATGCAAGGGTTAGTTGTAGTTGTACTCATGCAAGGGTTAGTTGTAGTTTTACTCATGCAAGGGTTAGTTGTAGTTTTACTCATGCAAGGGTAAGTTGTAGTTGTACTCATGCAAGGGTTAGTTGTAGTTGGACTCATGCAATGGTTAGTTGTAGTTGTACTCATGCAAAGGTTAGTTGTAGTTGTACTCATGCAAGGGTTAGTTGTAGTCATGCAAAGGTTAGATGTAGTTGGACTCATGCAAGGGTTAGTTGTAGTTTTACTCATGCAAGGGTTAGTTGTAGTTGTACTCATGCAAGGGTAAGTTGTAGTTGTACTCATGCAAGGGTTAGATGTAGTTGTACTCATACAAGGGTTAGCTGTAGTTGTACTCATGCAAGGGTTAGTTGTAGTTGTACTCATGCAATGGTTAGTTGTAGTTGGACTCATGCAAGGGTTAGATGTAGTTGTACTCATGCAAAGGTTAGTTGTAGTTGTACTCATGCAAGGGTTAGTTATAGTTTTACTCATGCAAGGGTTAGTTGTAGTTGTACTCATGCAAGGGTTAGTTGTAGTTGGACTCATGCAAGGGTTAGTTGTAGTTGTACTCATGCCAGAGTTAGTTGTAGTTGGCCTCATGCAAGGGTTATTTGTAATTTTACTCATGCAAGGGTTAGTTGTAGTCATGCAAAGGTTATTTGTAGTTGGCCTCATGCAAGGGTTAGTTGTAGTTGGACTCATGCAAGGGTTAGTTATAGTTGTACTCATGCAAGGTTAGTAAATGTTGTACTCATGCAAAACCGTGAGAGTTAGTAATTCTTCCTGTCAGTTGTGTGAGTAGGAAATTGTTTTTTCTTTTACATGCAAGTGTAGTCTATGTGACGAAATGTATCAACCGCCGGAATACTGAGACCTGAAAGGTTGTACTCATGCAATGTTTAATTGTAGTTTTACTCATGCAAGGGTTAGTTGTAGTTGGCCTCATGCAAGGGTTAGTTGTAGTTGGACTCATACAAGGGTTAGTTGTAGTTTTACTCATGCAAGGGTAAGTTGTAGTTGTACTCATGCAAGGGTAAGTTGTAGTTTTACTCATGCAAGGGTTAGTTGTAGTTGTACTCATGCAAGGGTTAGTTGTAGTTGGACTCATACAAGGGTTAGTTGTAGTTTTACTCATGCAAGGGTAAGTTGTAGTTGTACTCATGCAAGGGTAAGTTGTAGTTTTACTCATGCAAGGGTTAGTTGTAGTTGTACTCATGCAAGGGTTAGTTGTAGTTGTACTCATGCAAGGGTTAGTTGTAGTTGGACTCATGCAAGGGTTAGTTGTAGTTGTACTCATGCAAGGGTAAGTTGTAGTTGGTCTCATGCAAGGGTTAGTTGTAGTTGTACTCATGCAAGCGTTAGTTGTAGTTTTACTCATGCAAGGGTTAGTTGTAGTCATGCAAAGGTTAGTTGTAGTTGGACTCATGCAAGGGTTAGATGTTGTTGTACTCATGCAAGGGTTAGTTGTAGTTGTACTCATGCAAGGGTTAGTTGTAGTTGGCCTCATGCAAGGGTTAGTTGTAATTGGACTCATGCAAGGGTTATTTGTAGTTTTACTCATGCAAGGGTAAGTTGTAGTTGTACTCATGCAAGGGTTAGTTGTAGTTGTACTCATGCAAGGGTTAGTTGAAGTTGTACTCAATCAAGGGTTAGTTGTAGTTGTACCTGTTCAAGGGTTAGTTGTTGTTGGACTCAAGCAAGGGTTAGTTTTAGTTGGCCTCATGCAAGGGTTAGTAGTAGTTGTACTCATGTAAGGTTTAGTTGTAGTTGTAATCATGCAAGGCTTAGTTGTAGTTGTACTAATGCAAGGGTTAGTTGTAGTTGTACTCTTGCAAGGGTTAGTTGTAGTTGTACTCATGCAAAGGTAAGTTGTAGTTGTACTCATGCCAGAGTTTGTTGTAGTTGGCCTCATGCAAGGGTTATTTGTAGTTTTACTCATGCAAGGGTTAGTTGTAGTTGTACTCATGCAAGGGTTAGTTGTAGTTGTACTCAAGCAAGGGTTAGTTGTAGTTGTACTCATGCAAGGGTTAGTTGTAGTTGTACTCAAGCAAGGGTTAGTTGTAGTTGGACTCATGCAAGGGTTAGTTGTAGTTGTACTCATGCAATGGTTAGTTGTAGTTGTACTCATGCCAGAGATAGTTGTAGTTGGCCTCATGCAAGGGTTATTTGTAGTTTTACTCATGCAAGGGTTAGTTGTAGTTGTACTCATGCAAGGGTTAGTTGTAGTTTTACTCATGCAAGGGTTAGTTGAAGTTGGACTCATATAAGGGTTAGTTGTAGTTGTACTCATGCAAGGGTTATTTGTAGTTGTACTCATGCACAGGTTAGTTGTAGTTTTTTTTGTTTTTGTTTTTTTGTGTTTTTTTTGTGTTTTTTTCGGTCTCCAAAATTTGGAGACCCATTTTTTCTCCCCGTCCAATGATGTACGAGGGGTCGAGGAGGACCATCCCCTTGTACACCTTACAACATTTACATTAATTTTTTATACAATTTTTTACAAAAATATGTATATAACAAAATCCTAAATCAATAATACTCACTCAGATCTCTCAATCATTCGCTCACTATTTTACTAAACATTACCACTAGTTTATAGAACTTAATGTCAAAAATTAATCTTTCAAAAGAAAGTTTCTGTTGAGTATTTTTATTTGGTTCTAAGTGAGTTTTTATGGTTTTGGTAACACATTTACATTCACACATATATGCAAAAAGTGAACATATTAATAATAATATGATTAAAAATTGTATAACTTAACTTTATTGGATGGGGAGCATGATGGGGTGGGTGAAAAATATTTTTTTTAAATAAAGATAAAAATTTAAAAAAAATAAAAAAAATATGGGGAGTGGGGGTTGGGGGTTGAGGATATGTCTCTGGCATTTGTATCTGGCGTTCTATTGTTCAAAAATAACAAATACACATCTGGGTCTTATTTTTCCGAACTTAACAGTTCGTGAAACTTTTCCCATGAATTTAAAAATATGTTGTAGTTGTTTTCAACAATGGATATTTCTTTACTTGTTTTATACAAAAGTTGGATTCTGTGCTTCAGTGTTGTAATTGTGGGTATGTTTTTTGAGCATCTGCAGTAATATAAGTAGTATTTTGTCTCCAAAAGGATGAGCTGGATTAAGTTGCTTACATTTTTGTCATATGTTCCAAAGATAAATGATTTTTCTTCAAGAGTAATTTCAATATCTTTTGTGAGCAGCCAATCTTTAAGTTTACTTAATATATTTGTTGTTTTCTCACATTCCCATAAAATATGTATAATTGTTTCGGAGGCCGTTGAACAGAAAGAACATATTGGAATGTCAAGTATTTTTATCTTATGTAGAAAACTATTTGTTGCTAAGATGTTATGGTTGATGCGTGTCTGGAACCATTGCAATGTAGTATCTTTGGTTATTGAAAAAGGCCAAGTAAAAATGTGTTTCCAAACTGGGTTGCTGATTTGGTACCGTTTATTCCATGAAAGTTTTGCAGTAGGGATTTCAAGATTTTGGTTTAGTAGAAGATACATATCTTTTATTCCCTTTTCATTTTTTATGTATATTTTAATAGGATTTGGTATGATGGGGTTTTCAAGCTTGCTTGTAGCTTCTATGTTGTTATCTTTTTTCATTTTTTTGACAGCAGTTACTAAACTGTGATACTGTAGAAAATTAATGTTTACATCAAATGCATGTTTTAGTTCTTCCTGTGTGTACAAATTCCCATCAATTTTTGTAATGTCATTTATAGTATACATTCCTTTATCAAACCAGGATTTTATAAAATAGCTTTTTGACCCTACCCTGACATTTTCGTTATAAAAGATTGGGCTTGGTAAGTACAGATCTGAGTTCATTGGCTTGGGCCTGGATAGTATTAGTATGTGTGACTTTAAAACATCTTTCCAAAAGGGGTTTGGAATATTATTTATTATTTCTTGTGCATACCTAACTCCACACCAAGATAATTTGTTTATATCTAAATATGATTTTAGGATATTTGCATATTTGTTTTCCTCTAACAGTAATCTTCTAATCCATGTTGCTTTTAAGGCTGATATAAATGCAGAGAGATTCGTCATTCTCAATCCACCTTCTTCATAATCCTTACATAATACAGTGTTTTTAATTCTTGATTTACCTTGCCATAGGAAGTTAAAACACAATGTGTTTATTTCATTGATAACATTATCTTTAGGATTAGGTAAGGATAAAAACAAATGATTAAGTGAAGGTAAAAGGAGTGACTTTATAACTGTAATTCTACCAATGGGAGTCAGGTATCTACGTTGCCAACTACTTATTTTTTTCCTCAAAGCTATTATTTTGTCATTGTAATTCAAGTCATTCATTTTTGTAAGATCTGTGTCGAATATAATTCCTAACAGTTTAAATCTAGAGTTTCCCCATGTCAGTTTCCATTTAGTTTTTATTGAATGTGTGCTATATTTCATTGAGCCTAACCAAACCACCTGCGTTTTTTCAAAGTTAACTTTTAATCCAGAAATATTTGCAAAGAAATCCAGCTCACGTAATGTTTCATTCAATGAGGTTTCTGACCCATCTAAAAATGAAGTTGTGTCATCGGCAAATTGTGTTAACTTGTATTCTTTATTGTTTATTTTAATCCCTTGTATCTTTTTATTATGCCTAATTTTTATAGCCAAGATTTCTGCGCATAAAATAAATATATAAGGGGACAGGGGATCGCCTTGCCTACAGCCGCGTGCAATACTGAAAAAGGATGACAAATTACCTCCTTGATTAACAGACAACTGAGCATTTTTATAAAACAGAGTTATCCATGCTTGTATTGATGGACCAAAATTAAAAAACTTCAATACTTTTTGTATAAAGGACCATGACAAAGAATCAAAGGCTTTTTCAAAATCAACAAGTAGAAGTAATCCTGGTATATGTTTTTCTTCTAAATAATGCATTATGTCATATGTCAGTCTCGTATTTTCGCCCAAAAAACGACCTGCTAAAAATCCTGTTTGATCTCTATTTATAAGCTTATATAATACAGTTTTTATTCTATTAGCTACAGAGGCAGACGCCATTTTATATACAGTATTTAAAAGAGAAATAGGTCTATAGTTCTTTAAAAAATATCTATCCTTGTTTTCTTTGGGTATTAGGGTAACAATACCTTGTCTTATAAATAACTCTCCTATTTCATAACTATAATTAAGGGCCCTGAGGACAAAGTGTCCTAATTGTCTCCAAAATACCTTGTAAAATTCACATGTATATCCACTACTGCCGGGGCTGCGGTTATTAGTCATATTTTTTAATGAGGAAGACAATTCTGAATATGTTAGTAAACCTTCAAGATTATTTGATTCTCTGTGGTCCAGTTTAGAAATATTAACATTTTTCAAATGTTCATTTAGGTCTATATCTTGCAATTTTTTATCTCTACTACTATATAACATTTTATAAAAATCTCTGTTTCTTTTAATATTTCATGCTGGTCTGTTATTATTTTTCCGTCCTCTTTTTTTAAAGTAGGTATGATTTTGCTAAGGTAATTGTGCGATTCTAGGGCGCAAAAATATTTTGTTGGTTTTTCTCCCTCGATTATATTTGTTGCTCTTGATCTTATAACAGAACCCATTTTTTTAGTTTTTCTGATATCTTTTAGCTCACACTGTAGTAAATCCAATTCCTCTACTTTTTCTGCATTTAAATCTTTTTCTAGCTGTGATATTTTTTGAACAATTTTTGATTCCTTTTCGTCTCTTTGCTTTTTTATGTAACTGGAGTATGAAATAGACTTTCCTCTCAGTTCCATCATAAGTGTTTCCAAAAACAGTTGATCATTGATTGTAAATTGAATTTCATTATTAGGTATGTTTTCTAAATTTTCTAAATCATATATAGGAAGAGAGTATTGTTTTTTTATTTCTTGAATTTTGTCCTTGATAGTTTCTAAATATTGCATATCTTTAAGCAATGAATTATTATGTTTCCAAAGAGGTTTACCTTTTATAAATTCATTTAAAAACATAAAATCAATTTAACAGGTGAATGATCAGATCTGTAACTATTTTCTATAGTGCAGCTTTGAATAGAAGTTTGAAAGTTTTCAGATATTAAAAAAAAATCTAAACGGGTTTGTTGAAATGGCTGGCGTCTCCGCCATGAGTATCTCTTTATTATGGGATGGGTTTCTCTAAATGGGTCTATCAGGTACTTATTTTGTATAATTTCTAGAAGTTTGTCTCTAGCTTTTTTATTGTTTATGGCTTTTTAATTACAGTAGTCTAGATCAGGATTAATGACAAGATTAAAATCACCGCACCATATAATGTGCTCATTATTTAATTCCTCAACTGCATTTATTACACTTTCAAAAAACAATGGATCATCTGTGTTTGGACCATATATTGAAGCTAAAGTTAATCTATTATTATCAATTGTCATATCTAACAGCAAAAAATTTCCATTTGGGTCCGCCTTTGATTGATGTACTTTGTAATCAATGTTATTGTTAAATCGGATTGCTACACCTCTTGCATTAGATTTAAAAGAACTAAAATAACAATCGTTTCCCCATCTAGTTCGTACAAATTTTTCATCTTTTCCTGGACTGAAATGTGTATCTTGCAGACAATAAATGTTACAATTTTTTTCTTTTAAATAGTGAAATAGATCTGTACGCTTTGGTAGCTGGCCGATCCCCTGACAATTTAAGGACATTATCTTGATTTCACTCATGGTGAGGTATTAGAAAAAGAAAAGGGATTTTGATAAACACCTGCCGATGTTATAGCTGTATAATTACTACGTATGTTGCCAAAATGCCATATGCCAGAGACAAAAAAAGGAATAGTGAAATAGGGAAGGGAAACAGTGCACTTGTGGACAAGGCACTGTGTGCCAAAAGATATTGCATTACAATAATGCAATACATATGGGCTGTATTTGTACAAAAAGCTGTTTAGCACAGAGAGTTGGATATAAAACAAGTACACATATTTTTCATCTAATAAATCTAATATGAGCAAATGTGCTGCATGTCTTTATTTTTTGGAGAAACCAAAAAACCTGTCAGATTGTTATTTACGTTTAAATTGAACAAAAAATAAAAGTAGTAGCATGTTTATTAGTTATACTCCTGATTTAAAATCAATGACATACTTCAGGATGTTATAATAGGTATGTTGAATGTTCTTGCTATTCAAATCACAAAGACAGGCTCGAGTGACCGGGACTGACCCTACCTACAAGATCCCGCCTCTGCAACCCGAGTCAGATACATTACATTAAGTCAAATGAATAAACAAAGCATGTTTGTTCCCAATTGTCTCCCTTACTCCAAAAGACCAAGAAAGACTCAGGAAAAACTACATGTATCTTGACAAGAATTAACTCAATTTGCTTTCTTGCGAAAATCAAAAGTCAAGGAATGATATATACAGTATTAATTAAATTAAGATTTAATTAAGAATTATTATTTTTTCTACAATCATGATGAACTTGTCTCAATATTTATTGTAATATCAGAATAAATACAATATTAAATTGCATCTAAGATTTTAAGTAAATAATTTCACATCAAAAATATAATCACAAAAAAAAGATATTGCAAAACGTTAAACTTACCATGCTTTTCCTAATTTCACTTGGTTATTTTCCATATATTTATATATTCATAAATAAATTTACAAAAAAAAAAAAAAAAAATCACAATTGAGATATTTCCTGTAAGAACGGGTAATTCCAGTTGTATTGTGGTACACAGAAACTGTAATAGTGTTCAGGAACTGTCTATAGTTTCTGTGATTAAGTAGTCCTATATCAATTAAAATCTCACACAAACATCCTCACAATAAATCCAGTAGTCCTGATAGTCCAGAAATACACATTAGTAATCCATATATAATAATTGTTTATATAAGTTATATCCAATAGAAAATTACACAATTAAAAAACAAAAACAAAAACAAAAACAGTACACTAAACAGTAAGTTGTAGTTTTACTCATGCAAGGGTTAGTTGTAGTTGTACTCATGCAAGGGTTAGTTGTAGTTGTACTCATGCAAGGGTTAGTTGTTGTTGGACTCATGCAAGGGTTAGTTGTAGTTGTACTCATGCAAGGGTTAGTTGTAGTTGGTCTCATGCAAGGGTTAGTTGTAGTTGTACTCATGCAAGGGTTAGTTGTAGTTTTACTCATGCAAGGGTTAGTTGTAGTCATGCAAAGGTTAGTTGTAGTTGGACTCATGCAAGGGTTAGATGTAGTTGTACTCATGCAAGGGTTAGTTGTAGTTGTACTCATGCAAGGGTTAGTTGTAGTTTTACTCATGCAAGGGTTAGTTGTAGTTGTACTCATGCAAGGGTTAGTTGTAGTTGTACTCATGAAAGGGTTAGTTGTAGTTGGACTCATGCAAGGGTTAGTTGTAGTTGTACTCATGCAAGGGTTAGTTGTAGTTGAACTCATGCAAGGGTTAGTTGTAGTTGTACTCATGCAAGGGTTAGTTGTAGTTTTACTCATACAAGGGTTAGTTGTAGTTGTACTCAAGCAAGGGTTAGTTGTAGTTTTACTCATACAAGGGTTAGTTGTAGTTGGATTCATGCAAGGGTTAGTTGTAGTTGTACTCAAGCAAGGGTTAATTGTAGTTGGACTCATGCAAGGTTTAGTTGTAGTTGTACTCAAGCAAGGGTTAGTTGTAGTTGGACTCATGCAAGGGTTAGTTGTAGTTGTACTTAAGCAAGGGTTAGTTGTAGTTGGACTCATCCAAGGGTTAGTTGTAGTTGAACTCATGAAAGGGTTAGTTGTAGTTGTACTCGTGCAAGGGTTAGTTGTAGTTGTACTCGTGCAAGGGTTAGTTGTAGTTGTACTCATGCAAGGGTTAGTTGTAGTTGTACTCATGCAAGGGTTAGTTGTAGTTGTACTCGAGCAAGGGTTAGTTGTAGTTGTACTCGAGCAAGGGTTAGTTGTAGCTGTACTCCTGCAAGGGTTAGTTGTAGTTGTACTCAAGCAAGGGTTAGTTGTAGTTGTACTCAAGCAAGGGTTAGTTGTAGTTGGACTCATGCAAGGGTTAGTTGTAGTTGTATTCAAGCAAGGCTTAGTTGTAGTTGTAGATGTACTCAAGCAAGGGTTAGTTGTAGTTGTACTCATGCAAGGGTTAGTTGTAGTTGTACTCATGCAAGGGTTATTTGTCGTTGTACTCATGCAAGGGTTAGTAAAAGTTGTACTCATGCAAGGGTTAGTTGTAGTTGTACTCAAGCAAGGGTTAGTTGTAGTTGTACTTATGCAAGGGTTAGTTGTAGTTGTACTCATGCAAGGGTTAGTTGTAGTTGTAATCATGCCAGAGTTAATTGTAGTTGTACTCATGCAAGGGTTATTTGTAGTTTTACGCATGCAAGGGTTAGATGTAGTTATACTGATGCAAGGGTTATTTGTAGTCATGCAAAGGTTATTTGTAGTTGGCCTCATGCAAGGGTTAGTTGTAGTTGTACTCATGCCAGAGTTAGTTGTAATTGGCCTCATGCAAGGGTTATTTGTAGTTTTACTCATGCAAGGGTTAGTTGTAGTTATACTCATGCAAGGGTTAGTTGTAGTCATGCAAAGTTTATTTGTAGTTGGCCTCATGCAAGGGTTAGTAAATGTTGTACTCATGCAAGGGTTAGTTGTAGTCATGCAAAGTTTATTTGTAGTTGGCCTCATGCAAGGGTTAGTAAATGTTGTACTCATGCAAAGTTTAGTTGTAGTTGTACTCTTGCAAGAGTTAGTTGTAGTTGGACTCATGCAAGGGTTAGTAAAAGTTGTACTCATGCAAGGGTTAGTTGTAATTGTACTCCTGCAAGGGTTAGTAAAATGTATAATCATGCAAGGGTTAGTAAATGTTGTACTCATGCAAGGGTTAGTAAACGTTGTACTCATGCAAGGGTTAGTTGTAGTTGTACTCCTGCAAGGGTTAGTAAAATTTATCATCATGCAAGGGTTAGTAAATGTTGTACTCATGCAAGGATTAGTTATAGTTGTACTCATGCAATGGTTAGTTGTTGTTGTACTCATGCAAGGGTTAGTTGTAGTTGTACTCATGCAAGGTTAGTAAATGGTGTACTCATGCAAAACCGTGAGATTTAGTAATTCTTCCTGTCAGTTGTGTGAGTAGGAAATTGTTTTTTCTTTTACATGCAAGTGTAGTCTATGTGAAGAAATGTAAAAACCGCCGGAATACTGAGAGTATAGTTATTATTGTTTTAATGTTTCTGTGACCTAACACAATCATGATCTATAAAAAGCCCTGAAAGTCCCACAAACAATTCTGCAATAGAATGATATGGTGGCTAGTTGGAGCCAAATCTCTAACTTCGCTTATTGGCCTGTTCGTGTTCGGGCGAAGGATCGTAGATACGAATAAGCGAGCGAGCGAAGAAGCGAAGGAGCGAAGACGGGAACAAGCGTGGGTGTTGTAGGGCATGAGAATGCAGAATATTGTGCACATTTCTTCTATATTACAACCTCTATTAATACCTTTAGCCCTAAATAATATTCTGAGACTAGCTGGGTTGATAAATTTATTGGTTATCATGCATGTAATTACATATTTTATAGATAACCATCGTAAGCGACCTGGGTAGCTCAGTGGATAAGGCATCGGACCTATAATCCGCGCTTAAATGGAGCCTTGGCGGTGGTATACGTGATTGGAACAACCTCTCCCCCTGAGTCGCTGTCCGAATGTTATACCACCGTAGGAAATCGGACATACCAGCCTCAAAAAGATGCCAATAATACGGATGATTTCAGATGAAATTAGTAGATTCTGCTCATACAGTTGTAAACGCAGATAAACCAGCGTAAGTAGATATCATTAATAACCCACCCATACCAATAATTATAACACAGCCGTACTCCAGAATGTATCACTCTAATACACCAGTGCACTTCATACACAGGAGCCATTTCATGACTCTTCAGAGTGTTGTATATAGAGGATCTTACATGAGTGCTCATTCATTATTGAATTTATTAAACGAGTTGGCATAATGATATAATGCGAGTCTCTTGCCGAGCATTATATCATTTTTTGCTAATGCATGAGAACGAATGTTAGATTCTATTTATCACGTAACTTATAACGTCACATTACGTCAGAAAACGTACATTAACGTGAAGTCCATGACTTCATTAACGTTATGTTATACCACTGGTGGAATATCGAAAATATTGAATGATGTTATTCCACTCCTACACCACATGTTATGTGATAAATAAACATACCAACTTGAACCGTCGAACGTCAATCGTGTTACAGGAAATGATAGAAAGAAGTTAAACATATCTTTGTGTTAAGTTTACGAATCGTAGACCACAATATAGCGTCACCGTTACTTTAGACCCACATTGTAAAGTACGAACCGTAGAGCATAACATAGTGGTAACTATATACTAGACCAACAACGTAGCGCTTATAGGTTCAGGCGGTAAACCACAATTAAGCGACACCAATATGTAGCTTTATAATTAGAGACCGTAGGCCACAACTGAGTGTCTCTAGACCAACATTGTTGCGTTCGTGAGTACGGAACATTGACCCACAACGTAGCACTGTAGTGTTCGGGACTACGCCTTTCGTCCAGAGTGACTTTAACTGATGAAGAACGTTCATGTACATTTTAGAACGTTTTCGGCTCTATTAAACTTTTTTTCAGTAATTCGGATAAACTTATCGTTGAACGAATTCGTTTCAGATCGTATTTATTCGTAATTATTAAATGATAAAATCAAACGCAAGAAATAATCTAATACTATGTTCATGATTTAAATGATCCTTTTATATGTGTTTATTTATATTCAGTACCATCACACAGTATTATTTGTGTGGATGTTCTTGTTATTCTTTTTATTTTGAACGCGATTATAATATTTATATTTAATTTGTTCTAACCAATAATGTCCATGGAGAGAAAATAAATCGCTTTAATGATTTGCAATATGGTGCCGCAATCGTTTAAAATAAAACTATAATATATATATATATATATATATATATATATATATATATATATAGTTAAAAAAATAATGTTGATTGTCAGAAAATGTAATGTCAACAAATATATCACAAGAAATGTAATAATAAACAAATGTATCACAGGAAAAATATTACAAAAATATAATGTTAAACGAATGTATCAAAGGAAATATATTACAGAACTATAATGTTAAATAAATGTATCACAGAAAATATTATATTAAACAAATGTATCATATGACATAAAATGATAAACAATGTATCACATGAAATATAATGTTAAACAAATATATAACAGGAATTAAAATGTTAAACACATATATCAATAGAAATATAGTGTTAAGCAAATTAATCACAGAAAATATAAAGTTAAACAAATGTGTATCACAGTAAATATAAAGATATACACATGTATCACAGGAAATATAATGTTAAACAGATGTTTCACAGGATATATAATCTTAAACAAATATATCACAGAAAATATAAAGTTAAACAAATGTGTATCACAGTAAATATAAAGATAAACACATGTATCACAGGAAATATAATTTTAAACAGATGTTTCACAGGATACATAATTTTAAACAAACTTATTACAGGAAATATGATGTTAAACAAATGTATCACAGGAAAATTTTAAACAAATGTATCACAGTAAATATAATGTTAAACAAATGTACCACATGAAATATAATGTTAAACAACAGTATCACAGTAAATATAATGTTACACTAATATATCACAGTAAACATAGTGTTAAGGACATGTATCACAGTAAATATAATGTTAAACAAACGTATCACAGTAAATATATTGTTAAACTAATGTATCACAGAAAATATATTGTTAAACAAATGTGTCAAAGGAAATATAATGTTAAACAAATGTATCACGGGAAATATATTGTTAAACACATATATCAGAGAAATAGTAAACAAATGTATCACATGAAATATAATAGTAAACAAATGTATCACAGAAAAAATAAAAATAAACAAATGAAATGTAATAGCATAAAATGTACCACAGAAACGTAATTGTATACAATTGTATCACAGAACTATTATAGTTCAAACATGTATTTCAGAATTATACGAATATACAAATGTATCACAGAAATATAATAGTATACAAATGTATCACATTAATATAATAGTTGACATAATGTGTCAATAAAATATATAAATGTATACAAAGCTATCATAGAATAGTTAACAGTTGTATCACAGAAATAAAATAGTTAACAAATATATCACTGAAATTTAAGACTACACAAATATATCACAGAAATATAACAGTTAACAAATGTATCACATAATTATTATAGTTCAAATGTATCACAGAAATAAAATAGTATACAAATGTATCACAGAAATATAATAGTTAACAAATGTATCACAGAAATAAAATAGTTAACAAATATATCACTGAAATTTAGGACTACACAAATGTATCGCAGAAATATAAAAGTTAACAAATGTATCACAGAAATATAATAAATAACAAATGTATCAAAGAAATATAATAAATAACAAAGGTATCACAGAAATATAATAAATAACAAATGTATCACAGAAATATAATAAATAACAAAGGTATCACAGAAATATTATAAATAACAAAAGTTTCACAGAAATATAATAAATAACAAAGGTATCACAGAAATATTATAAATAACAAAGGTATCACAGAAATTTAACAGTATACAAATGTATCGCGGAATTATAATAGTTAACAAATGTATCACTGAAATTTAATAGTATACACATGTATCACAGAAATAAAATAGTATACAAATGTGTCACAGAAATATAACACAGAAATACAGTAGTATACAAATGTGTCACAGATATATAATATAATTCAAATGCATCATAGAAATATACAATATACAAATATATGGCTGAAATAGAATAGTATACACATGTATCACAGAAATATACTAGTACACAAATGTGTCACAGAAATATAATATAATTCAAATGCATCATAGAAATATACAATATACAAATATATGGCTGAAATAGAATCGTATACACATGTATCACAGAAATAGAATATGATTCAAATTTACCCAGAAATATAAATTGATGCAAAATGTATACAACACATGTTATTTAAATTTGAGCGATAACACAGTTGCAATTATTATTGATACATATAAATTTAAATATATTCTAATATACATTCTTAATCTAAAATAATGATATATTGATTAGCAATATATATCAAGTATAAAGAACACAGTATTTTGATTACAATATAGACTACGTGCAATAACAATGAGGTGTGGTAATAAATGTCATAATTACGTTGAACTGACATATTTATACATTTGAGTAAACTATTCTTTATATTTGTTTTAATTTAGCCACCATCATGGATGATTACAGCCGTGGTTTGTCATTACGTCTTTATGACGTCATGGAGAGGATCGGTGCTTCTGAAAGGATGAGGAAGTTACACCAGGACAGGAGTATTACAGAGGAGATTATTAATACGACTGAGTATCCAATACAAAATTTCAATGCATCGATGTATACTTTCGGAAGTTCGTGCGAAGGTACGACAACTCCAGGTCTTGACTCTGATATAGATACTGTTTTTTGTATTGATGAGTGGCCTGTTATTGATAACATTCATGAAGCCCCTGCTCATGGTCCGGTATTCCTCATGGTAAGGGATGATCATACTTACCCGGGTTATGCCAAACTTCAGGTAGTTTATAATGCGAGGCCACTTACAATATTTAATAGTGACATTATTAATGATTTTGAACTCATGGACAATAACGGGAGAATATGTTGGAAGCACGAAACAGTTATTAGGATAGATGATGATAATCAATACATTCAGAGGCACGGACCGGCTGACACTCCTTTACCATGGGATTGCATGAAGGACCATGACGTGGTCATTGCGTATAGGTGCAGGAAGATACCCGTCTTCGCAAATGAATGGATTGGTCGTCGACGATATTATGAATGGCCTTCAAGGGATCAACTTATCAAAATGAGTTCGTTAGGTTGTTTCGTTGTCGGTGTAGGACATCCATCTAGTCATGAATGTCCGATAGAGTGGAGATTATCGTTCTCACTCCAGGAGAGAGAATTAATGTTCAGTTTGAATCCGACACAACACAAATGTTATATTCTCTTGAAAATTATAAAGAAAGATATAATCGAAAAGTTTGTAGGGAAATCTATCTGCTCGTATCACTGTAAGACATGTCTTTTCTACACCATAGAAAATACTATAGCAGACATCTGGAGACCTGACAATTTATGTTACTGTTTAAGTCTTTGTTTGTTTGTTTTATGGGTATGGGTTTATCACGGTTACTGTGCAAATTACTTCGTACCAGAAGAGAACATGTTTGATAGGCATGAACTGATACGTCTACGGAATCCTCTGTTGCTAGTATTATATGGATTATTGAATGACGGATATGGGTTTCTTTTTTACCTACAGTGTGATAACATCGGACACATATTAATGAACAGAGCAGGAGTCCAATTATACAGACATGTTGATGAGTCGAGAATGATGCATGCTTTTTTCGAAAAACTACTTGTGTTTACCTCACTGGATTCTTTTCGCGACGTATGTAATAGGATCAACGGAAATAATGATGACAAACAATCAGTTCTAATGTTGTCAAACATGCTTCAACATTTAATGAACGTAAGGACTATTACGGAACACACGGAACAACAAACGAAGGAAGCCGTGTCATACGTTATGCCACTCGTACATTTACAACTTGCCCAACATCTTGCTGTTCTTGCCTTCAAAGTTAACGATAATTTCGTAATTCGTCAGCTGATCCAGCTGAGTGATTTTCATTTCCGTCAAGGCAGAAACTTTGACTTGATGAGCGCCAGATTAATGATCGCCACTGTGTTGTTTAGGTTTAGGAACTATGACATGTGTGAACAAATCTTAGACACGCTAGACATGGATGTTACAGCTAAGGTATTCTCTACGTGTCGTTGTTATTCGAAACCAGCAATTAGAACAAATGGTATAATGGAGATGGTAGGTGACAGTGAGAATATACCAGCAAAATCTATTTTGAGTTCATCAGTAGCATTTTGTGTGCAATTCACCCAATCTCTTATGGAAATAATACCACCTCCTCTGCGCCTCGAAATGTACCGGTCAGTCAACACACCTCCCGGATCACGGAATGACCTATTTCCGTGGTTTGACTGGGCCGTCGTCGACGGGAAAGTGTATACATACTTCCTTCAGTATCTTGTGTTCTCTAAATTGAACAAACACGCCCACAAACATGTGGCTATCGAGAACTTGAAGTGGGTCATTCAGGATGATCCGAATCTTAGGCATACGGAGACGGCATACAATCTCCTAGGGTGGATCTATACACAGGATGATAGGGTACAAGACGCGATTCAGTGCTTTCTGGAGTCGTGGAGAATAAGGCCATTCCACAACGCGGCTAAATGGCACATCCGGAAATTAATGGTCGACATGTTCAGACAATAATCAAATGAGCTCATGCTTGTCAACTTTACGCAATTCGTGATTGTGACATTTATATTATACCCGAAAACGGAAAGACGGAGACAATGGGTTAATATATACATTCCTTGCAAAAGAACGAAGCATTGGTCATCTGACTCACATTGTCTTACCTCTAAACGATATTCGCTCGAATTTCAAAGTAAATTGTTTTCAGTTTTTACAAAAATATACAATAATAAACTGAATAACATCGATTTTTAAGTTATTGTATTGTTTGTAAATGTATGTCCGATGCACATGGAAGCAATGTAAAATGCAACTGGTATTTCCCGTCACATAGGTTGTTGTTCTTGTCGAATGTTGAACTGACGACGCCTAATTGCTAACACTATATTTCAATTTCCCATAGTTTGCTCCGTTTATGACCAGTGCTGACATGTTTCATCCGCACTGCGGTGATGTATGTCCGTGATGCTGTGATGTCCCCGATGCTGTATGTCTGGTGTTGTATGACCGTAATGCTGTGTTGTCCATGATGCTGTGATGTCCTTGATGCTTATGTCCGCGATGATGTATATCAATGATGATGTATGTCCATGATGCTGTGATGTCCATGATGCTGTGATGTCCACTATACTGTATGTCCGTGTCGATGTATGTTCGTGTCGATTTAAGTCCGTGATGATGTACGTCAGCGATGCTGTGATGTCCATGATGCTGTGATGTCCGCGATACTGTATGTCCGTGTCGATGTATGTCCGTGATGATTTACTTCCTCAATGCTGTATGTTCGTGTTGATGTATGTCCGCGATGCTGTGATGTCCGCGATGTTGTGATGTCCGCGATGCTGTGATGTCCATGATGCTGTGATGTCCGCGATACTGTATGTCCGTGTCGATGTATGTCCGTGATGATGTACTTCCTCAGTGCTGTATGTTCGTGTTGATGTATGTCCGCGATGCTGTGATGTCCGCGATGTTGTGATGTCCGCGATGCTGTGATGTCCGCGTAGATGTATGTCTGCACAGCTGAAATGTCCGCGATGCTGTGATGTTCGTGTTTATCTATGTCTGCAAAGCTGTGATGTCTGCGTTGATGTATGTCCGCGATGCTGTGATGTCCGCGATGCTGTGATGTCCGCGATACTGTATGTCCGTGTCGATGTATGTCCGTGATGATTTACTTCCTCAGTGCTGTATGTTCGTGTTGATGTATGTCCGCGATGCTGTGATGTCCATGATGCAGTGATGTCCGCGATACTGTATGTCCGTGTCGATGTATGTCCGTGATGATTTACTTCCTCAATGCTGTATGTTCGTGTTGATGTATGTCCGCGATGCTGTGATGTCCATGATGCTGTGATGTCCGCGATACTGTATGTCCGTGTCGATGTATGTCCGTGATGATGTACTTCCTCAATGCTGTATGTTCGTGTTGATGTATGTCCGCGATGCTGTGATGTCCATGATGCTGTGATGTCCGCGATACTGTATGTCCGTGTCGATGTATGTCCGTGATGATGTACTTCCTCAATGCTGTATGTTCGTGTTGATGTATGTCCGCGATGCTGTGATGTCCGCGATGTTGTGATGTCCGCGATGCTGTGATGTCCGCGTAGATGTATGTCTGCACAGCTGAAATGTCCGCGATGCTGTGATGTTCGTGTTTATCTATGTCTGCAAAGCTGTGATGTCTGCGTTGATGTATGTCCGCGATGCTGTGATGTCCCTGATGCTGTGATGTCCGCGATACTGTATGTCCGTGTCGATGTATGTCCGTGATGATTTACTTCCTCAGTGCTGTATGTTCGTGTTGATGTATGTCCGCGATGCTGTGATGTCCCTGATGCTGTGATGTCCGCGATACTGTATGTCCGTGTCGATGTATGTCCGTGATGATGTACTACCTCAGTGCTGTATGTTCGTGTTGATGTATGTCCGCGATCCTTATATGTCCGCAGTGCTGTGATGCCCGCTTTGATGTATGTCCGCGATGCTGTGATGGCCGCGTTGATGTATGTGCGCGATGTTGTGATGTCCGCGATTCTGTGATGTCCGCGATGTTGTGATGACCGCGATGCTGTATGTCCGCGATGATGTATGTCGGCGATGCCATATGTCCTCGATGCTGTATGTCGGCGATGCTGTATGTGCGCGATGCTGTATGTGTGCGATGCTTAAATGTCCGCGATGCTGTGATGTCCGCGATTCTGTATGTCCGCGATGCTGTGATGTCCGGGATACTGTGATGTCCGCTATGCTGTATGTTTGCGATGCTCATTTTCGGTATATAGGCTCATGTTGTCCACTAGAAGCAACTGGTGTTTGGTATATTGGCATAATATCTAAAAACTGAAGACGTAGACAGACACACTGATTCTTATAATTATACCTGTTATTAGTCTTTTGGCTTAGTTTTTAGTTTAAACTTATTTATTTTACATCGATTGTAACGAAAGCTCTATGAACTTATTTGAATCACTCTCGATGTCTTCCTGGGTAGAACCAGTACTAAGCAATGCAGATAAAGTGTCTTGCTCAGGGACACAACGCATATGGCAATGACGGGAATCGAACCCACGACTTTTGGATCATGGGTCCAACGCTCTACCACTAGACCACAGCGCTCCACTTTTGGCTTACGTTGTCTACCTGGAAAGGATATTATCTCGAATCTTATATGGATATCCATATTTGCGAATATTATTTAATAAACTAAGCACATCATTAAATCGTATATTACATAATCAAGATATGGATACCATTATTAGATATGGATATCATTATTACGACAAATTATAGATATCTTAACATATATTTTTAAACATAGTATCTACCATTAATCCATTTAAGATATTCATAATATAAAACATAGTATATACCCAATTCGTCTCTATGACAGTGATCGTAATCCTTTAATTACCCCCGCTCTGTTACGTCGGTCCGTCCGTGAATCGCCTACTCATCAAGAAACGTTATACCTACGTACACCGTACGTGGTGTGGAAGATCGCGAGCAATCAATAATATGTAGGAAGCAAGGGCAGATAAGTCAGATGCTAATTACAGGAGTTAATGCCCTTTATAGTTTTATGACTACGCATACGACTTTAAAAAAATCTAATGTTAACTTGTTGAAGTTAAAATATCACACAATTAATTAAAGATATCCTTAAACAGAGAGTAAATTGCTGATGTTTTAAAATCGATTTTATCTCATCGAAATATGGATATCCATAAGTGAAATAACGATATCCTAAATTGCTTTATAGATATCATAAAACTAGAAAATTTGTCCATGGGCACGAATGCCCCGCTAAAGGGTCATCGGTTGCTTACAAAATGTAGTAACAAAATGTTAAGTGTAATATTAAAAGACAAATTACATTGTTCTTATGTAGATGCATGTGCATGGTTTTATATGTGCTTTAAAAAGGTTAATTACTGGAATTATATTTTTTCTCACTGTGTCCAAAGTAACAGGTATCAAACGTTCTTTCACTGTCATATAATTGGAATCATGTGCTTTCTCTTTGTTATTTTGTAATTTAAATCAAGTTTTTTCTCACCATGTGCGACAAAACTGGAATCAAGCGTTTTTCATGGCTTGTCATAAGAATGGTATCAAGCAGTTTCCTTTTTTTTTTCCTTTTTGAGTTCCTGTGAGGAAACCCGTTTATTTCCCCGTCATAGGTGTGTGAGGGTCGGGGAACCATCCTCCAGTCACACCGTACAGCTTACACGCACACGTTAATGTACGTTTATTCAACATTTTGCGGGCCATCACAATTTGGGTTCCATGGGAGGCCAGAAGTTATAGAAGACAAAATATCTTCTAGTTCAGTGAGTGAGTGCTTTACCACGTATACACTGGAGTGAAATATTAATAATTACATACTTGAAAATTTAAAAATCCCAGCAAATTATATGTAAATGAATAAAAATAAACATAGGTCAAGGTCACTTATATTGAGATGCTTTTGTGCAAGAACATATTGATGTCATATAGATGTAATGGTGTATGAAGTTTGAAAGCTGTGTGGCTCTAGGTGTCTCAGTAATGGACATAATATAAAACTTGAATGTAAAACGGTAATGTAACTTAACAAAGTTAAAAATTTAGGTCAAGGTCATTGATACTGACCTGTTTTGAGGTAGGAACATGTTGATGTCATACAGATGTACGACTTCTGGTATCAGAGTAATGAACATTTGTACATTTTGAAAGCTGTAAGCCATCTGGTGTTGTAGAAATAGACTTAACAAAAACAATGTATCAAACTTGAATGTAAAACTTTAATGTAAATTAACAAAGTGTAAAAAGTAGGCCACGGTCATTTATATTGACGTGATTCGGGTAGGAACATATTGCTGCCATATAGATGTATGTGTGTATGAAGTTTGAAAACTGCACGGCTTTTGGTATCTGAGAAATTGATTTAACAAAAAACTTGAATGTAAAACTTGAATGTAAATTAACAAAATGCCAAAAGTAGGTCAAGGTAATTCAATTCATACTTTTCATTGAAACATTCCGCCGTCATATAGTTATACACATTTGTACATTTTGAAAATTAACAGTGAAAAACATAGGTCAAGGTCATTTATATTGACCTGATTTGGGTAGGAACATATTGCTGTCATACAGATGTAAGTGTGTATGAAGTTTGGAAACTGTATAGCTTTTGGTATCTGAGAAACTGAGTTAATAACAAGAGGCCTAAGATGGCCTGTATCGCTCTACTGGCTATATGGAGAATGCGGTAGGGAACACTACAATGCTATGCGTAACTAGGCTTGGTACTGATCATTCCTGCCAAGTGTCACTGAAATCCACCAGGGGTTCAGGAAAACTAGTCCAGATAATGTTTGTGCATAAGGGGACATAACTCTGTCAAACATAATTCAACCGGAACATGGCAATGATATGCGCAACTTGCCTCGGTACTGATCATCCCTGCCAAGTTTCAATTAAATCTGGCTAGGGCTTCAGGAGAATTATTCTGTGCAAAGTTAGTGCATTAAAATATTTAAAGGGCCATAACTATGCCAACGTTCATCTAACCATTGCTATGATCTAATATAATCTAACCATTGCTATGATATATACAACTAGGCTTGATACTGATAATTATTGCCAAGTTTCGCTGAAATTCGGTCAGGGGTTCAGGAGAACTAATAGGGACAAAGTTTGTGCAATAAAACATTTGAAAGGGTCTTAACTGCACCAAAATCATTCAATGGGAACACAGTGACGATATGTATAACAAGGCTTGGTACTGATCATGCCTGTACAGTTTTGTAGAAAACCAAATCATAATCATTAGTAGTAACAATCTGGTAAAGTTTGGTAAAAATCGGGTGAAAAATGAAGACCCTATCGTGTTATCGAGGCAAAATATAGCAATTTTAACTAAATCAAGGGCCACAACTCTGCTGCTATTGGTCCGAACTGCCTGGTTTTCGACCTCGCCCGAGCTTTCATTGATATCAATAATCTGGTAAAGGTTGAAAAAGATCGAATGAAAAATGAAGGCATATCATGTTAACGAAGCAAAATATAGCAATTTTAACTAAATCAAGGGCAATAACTCCGCTGTTACTGGCCAAAACTGGCTTGTTTTCAGCTCGTCTGCGCTTTCATTGATGTCAACAATATGGTAACGTTTGAAAAACATCGGATGAACAAAAATGAAGGCCCTATCGTGTTAACGAGGCAAACTATGTAACTAAATCAAGGAGATAGGGCACAAAACTGGCGCAGAAAATAAGAAAAGTCCACTTTGTAACCTTCCTGTGCATCAGTTACAGCAGGTACGTTCTGCTGGTATACTTCAAATCTATTTAAATATAACAGATTGTGTTACTTACGATAAGTGTTATTAAATTGCTTTCTAGCACAGACTCATTGTAGTCATAGTAACAGTGGTTACACTCGTAACAATTAAGAGTTAAAAATCTGCGTATTTATTGATGCAAGGTTACATCAGTTACAGTTCAGTTACAGTTCAGATACACGTCGGTTACATCGGAAAGACAAACGCTACTTACATTTTAGTGATATTGTATTGACACAAGGTATGTTAGTTACATGTGATTTACACCGTGGTGATGATGATGAACTTTATTTCCTCCACTTGGGAGATTATCATACTACAATTATGGTGATACATATCGAGTAATGACATTATGGCAAATATGTAATTTCAAAATAGCATATAAAACGTGACAAAGGGAACAACTATTATATAAATACACACATAAACACCCATATTCGCACACAAACACACATATATACATGTACGCATACATACGCATACTCATTTATGCATCCATATACTAGCTTACGCGCTCACCCAAGTAAAAGAGGGCCATATCTCCAGTCGCTATAATGCGACTGTGCTAGTTTCCATTGTATACGTTGTATATTCCCATTTTGACCAGCCTTAATCACGAAATCGAAAATTGAAGAAGGAAGGGCGCGGGGACGGGTTTTTTTCCCACCATAAACGGTTCGGGCCATTACGGGTACGTTAGTCAACGTGTTCGTTACATTGAGTACTTTTAATGCTACGTTTAAGGCAATCATATTACTGCAAGAGCAATTTATTTATAGAATAAAGATTTACAATCAAAAGCATATTTAAAACATCGCTTTAAAAACGCATCTTGGACGCTTCGACAGAGTGAAATACCTATATCCGCACCGAGAATTTTCAGACTAAATCTGGTTTCGTCCATCAAACTTAACTCGTTAGTGAATACCGGGCCACAAATAAGTTTCAGGTCGTTAAGCAACGCGGCTCTCACATTTCTACTAGTCGTACATTTTGAAAGGACATGAGAGATTGTGTCTTGATGTACACCTGAACAGTTTATACCTGTTTTATCTTCCAGAATGATTGATCTTGACCATAACAAGGCAACGAGATCTACGATATATAGAGGAGAATGGTTGCGCGACAACTCCTATATTATCGCGGGCCGTATTTCTGTATGTAAGATTTTGAAGTATGCAAAGTCTTGATCTGCGTTTAGTCTTTCTCGCCATATATTCGTTTCTTTGGCGATAACGGCTGTATGCACTTTCTTCTTCCATACCTGTTTACTCGGCAGAGAATTTACATCTCGTAAAAAATCATTAATGATGCCTTGCAAATCATTTGTATCTAACAATTTGCATATATCGGGAATAAAACCTTGTTGGATATCACTCGTATGTGTAAGATACATGAAATAACGTCTTAAAAATACCTTCTGACATATCGTTTCATATCGTTTCACTATTCAGTGTAAAAATCTTATGCAAAAATACAAGTTTTCTTTTATCTACCTCTGCGGATAGACGCATAAGACCCAACATTGGTTCGCACATATCTGACCGAGTACGTGTATGACATCCCTGAATCTTTTTCACAATAAAATGTTGTAACCTATTTAACAAATCGACGTCTGATTTTGTCATATTATTCCATAATTCGCAGCCATAAAGTGCGGTTGGTATGATAATTTTCCTGTATAAATTTGCTGAAGTCAATGGGTTTAGGCCCAGAGTCCTATCAAAGCGAAAAATGAATTTCTGGCCTTTTGGCATCGCTCTGTTATTCTTTGTGCTAACTTATTATTTGAGTCTTGTCTTATTCCTAAATGAGTGATATTGGTTGCTTGTTCTATGGTCGCATTTCCAAATCTCATTTCTAGTGCATCATCTGTCCTTTTAAGAGGGTATTTCATAATAAGTGATTTGTTTACGCTTATGGTAAACTTCCATTTCTGGGAATATATGTAAACAATGTCAAGCAAATGTTGCAGACCTACCGGGGTAAGTGCTATAAGACTTATATCATCTGCGAATGTTGGGGTCCCACTTTTAACTGATAACACCCTAGCGCTAAATTTGGAAGTTTCCAACGTTTGCAGTAATTCGTCTACGTAAACGAGATAGAGAAATGTAGAGAGGACCCCTCCCTGACGTACTCCACGTTGGATGTCAAATGGATCTGACGTCATTCCGTGTATACGTACCACACATTTAAGGTTAGTATACGCTTCCTTTAAGATGCGCCACAGCTTACCAGTAATTCCTAAGTCGCCAATTTTGGCTAGAAGCCCATCGTGCCACACCCAGTCATATGCCCCTTTTATATCGAGGAACGCTATGTAAACCTTACTTTTCTGCTCGAGTTGATAAAACATAGTCTCTTGGAGATTGAAAGACGTAGTTATACAGCTTAAACCTTTTTGAAATCCTTGCTGTTGCAGGCATGGAAATCGAGTACCTTTTGTCTTCAAGAAAGTATTGAACTTTTCTAGGAACAGTTTTTCGAACATTTTGTTAAAACATGATAAGAGCGCGACCGGTCTATAACTACTTGGGTCAGACTTATTCTTGCCTTTCCCTTTATATATCGGGACGAGAATACTGGTTTTCCATGGTATTGGGATGCATTCATACAACAGAATTCTGTTGAACAATATAGCTATCGATGTATTTAGATGCGTTCCTCCATATATTACATGTTCATTTAATACGTTATCTATTCCAGAACTTTTTCTTTTCATTAAATGCTTAGTAATATTCGAAATATTGGCCTCAGTTACTTGAGATTCAATAATGTATCCGAATTCTCCCATTTGTTTTGTACTGTGTTGACGGAGCTTAAAATTAATATTTTGTGACAGAACTCCTTCCTTGTTATCGACGAGCGTAAAAACATCTTTGAAGTATTGACCAAAACCGTTAGCTATATTTGCTTCGGTGTATGTATTACAATTCTCAATAATTTCTGAGCCTATCAGGTTTCTCTTTTTTTTCCCTTAAGAGTCTCCAAAACAGTCTGTAATCTAATTCGGCCGCGCGTTCAAGTTCTTCGTATGAATGATTTAGGTATTTATCGGACGCAATTTGTTGCAGTCGCCGAAAAGTGTTCTTAGCACTTTTATACGTTTTATACGATTCATACTGGGGTCCTCTGGGCTTCCCATCTTCGATCCATTGTCGCCTATATCGTCGTGATTCATTGTGAGCTGTCTTAACCTCATACGTCCAATACGGTTTTGCGTATTTATACTTTTAGGTAGTACAGAGGATGCCGAATGGATGGCGTTTACGATAACGTCGTTCACTTCATCTGGAGTACGCATTTCGTTTTCTAAATAGTCAATGTCTATATTGTTAGCTATCTGGTATTGATACGATTGTATATGCTCAGCAGTACATTTGTTCCACTCTACAGAACGTTTAAGAGATATATTATGTATACCGATTTCGTCTAAATCTATTTGTAAAAACAACGGTAGATGGTCCGATGTAAATATATGACGTTCTTCGATGACGGATGACTTTCGTATACGGTTTACCATTGATTTTTCAATAAGTATATGATCTATCATCGCCTTAGTCGGCATGAAAGAGTACTTTGGGCCTGTTGTTATGTTCATCTCATTAACAGAGAGCAACCCATTTGCTGTTACAAAATTAGAAATAATCTTTGATTTCAATGTACAACCTGTGTCTGGTATGGTACCGTTACTGCCTAGTAAGTGGCCATTGAAATCTCCTGCTATGATGACGTCACCTTGAGTTGTGTAAAACGACGACAGAGCTTGTAGATCGCTAAAACAGTCTCTATAATGCTCTATGATGTTTTAAATTTAAAGCCTACGTGATTATTAATTACAGGTACATCAGTTACATGCGAGTTACACATCGGTTATATTCAGTTACGCCCCAAAATGATGTGTAAACTTGATTTAATCCTCCGTTTTCCTCAACATCATAGTTTAAACGGTTACAATGGTTACATGTGAAAATTTAAAGCCTACGTGATTATTAATTACAGGTACATCAGTTACATGCGAGTTACACATCGGTTACATTCAGTTACGCCCCAAAATGATGTGTAAACTTGATTTAATCCTCCGTTTTCCTCAACATCATAGTTTCAACGGTTACAATGGTTACATGTGAAAATTTAAAGCCTACGTGATTATTAATTACAGGTACATCAGTTACATGAGAGTTACACATCGGTTACATTCAGTTACGCCCCAAAATGATGTGTAAACTTGATTTAATCCTCCGTTTCCCTCAATATCATAGTTTCAACGGTTACAATGGTTACATGTGAAAATTTAAAGCCTACGTAATTATTAATTACAGGTACATCAGTTTCATGCGAGTTACACATCGGTTACATTTAGTTACGCCCCAAAATGATTTGTAAACTTTATGAAATCCTCCGTTTTCCTAAACATCATAGTTTCAACGGTTACAATGGTTACATGTGAAAATATAAAGCCTACGTGTGTATTGATGACAGGTACATCAGTTACATGCGAGTTACACATCGGTTACATTCAGCTACGCCCCAAAATGATATGTAAACTTGATTTAATCCTCCGTTTTCATCAACATCATAGTTTCAACGGTTACAATGGTTACATGTGAAAAATTAAAACCTACGTGATTATTAATTACAGGTACATCAGTTACATGCGAGTTACACATCGGTTACATTCAGTTACGCTCCAAAATGATGTGTAAACTTGATTTAATCCTCCTTTTTCCTCAACATCATAGTTTCAACGGTTACAATGGTTACATGTGAAAATATAATGCCTTCGTGTGTATTGATGACAGGTACATCTGTTACATGCGAGTTACACATCGGTTACATTCAGTTACGCCGCTATTATTCAGTTTTTTTTTAAAATTATAGTTTCAACCGTTACAATTGTTACATGTGAAAATGTAAAGCCTATGTGATTATTAATTACAGGTACATCAGTTTCATGTGAGTTACACATCGGTTACATTCAGTTACGCCCCAAAAGGTGTAAACTTGATTTAATCCTCCGTTTTCCTCAACATCATAGTTTCAACGGTTACAACGGTTACATGTGAACATTTAAAGCCTACGTGTGTATTGATACATGCTACGGTAGTTACATGTGAGTTACACCTTCGAAATCATAGTTACAACGGTAACAATGGTAACACAAGAAAATAGAAAACCTACGTGTTTATTGATGGCAGGTACATTAGTTACATACGAGTTACACAACAGTTACATTATGTTACGCCGTAAAATGATGTGTACACGTAATTTAATCCTCGTTTTTCTTCAACAGCATAGTTTCAACGGTTACATGTGAACATTTAAATCCTACGTGTGTATTGATACAAGGTACGACTGTTACATGTGAGTTACACCTTGGTTACATTCAGTTACGTCGCAAAAAGATATTCAAACTTAACTTGTCCACCATCTTGAAGCTGCGAGAATACCAAACACGTCATGGATCGAAACATGTTTTGACAATTAAGTTTTAATTGTCAAATTTTCAAAATTAGGTCAGGAACTGTAACACCAAATGTACTATTGATTGACGAAAAATGGCCAAAGCATCGTTGTACATATAATGTACCATTTTTGTATGATAGCACATTCAGTAGTAATGTTCAAATATAAAACAAAAGCATAAACATGTTTTACATTTATTTACATCAATGTGTTCAGGTAAAATTCAAATACTCCAAATGCATATAAAACAAGAGTTACACAGTGTAGAGTTTGAAACAAAGGGTAGTTATATCTAAAATGAAAAATTATTTATACAAATAAACTTATTGTTATGATTTCAAACTCCGGCAGTTTGAACCGCTCAAAAGTAAGATCAGGTAACTGACAAGGTGTGAAAAGAATTATCAAGTAAATATTTCAACAATCCTAGTTTGCACTGTCTTTTCGTAAAGTAGATGCATATACGTCAGACAAGGGCAAAACACGAGTGTACAAGCTGACAGAACCGCATTACTGCATTTATATAAACACCATTTCCCCTAAACTTTAAACTAAGCTTCAGAGGTTCATTCAGTTTGTTTTGATGATCTCAGCCGCATACAGCGCCGTCCATGCCCACGACCGTGCCCGCGCGCAGTGTGTGAATCTGATATTTCATTACCGATAGGGTTGTCATCTTTGGCTCCTTGGACCTCGACAAACGTGTCTGGTTCCCGAACCGGTACAAAGGGGTCCTGCATTGGGTGGTTCTCTGCATAAGCGTGGTTGTTGCCACGATTCCTATCTGTAGCGTCGGTGGCTGGTTCCTGAACTAGAGCAACGGGATGCATTGCAATTACGGGATCATCTGCTCTAGTGACAACGTCAGCATCGTCAGCGTTTGGTTCCTGAACAACTCCATTGTACAAGTCACCGTCTGCTTCATTTGCGGGTCCCACTAACGCATATGGGTTGACGACAGGACCATACACCGGAGCATCGTCGTTTGCGTCGGCAACACGTGCAGCATCGTCAGCGTTTGGTTCCTGAACAATTCCATTGTACAAGTCACCGTCTGCTTCATTTGCGGGTCCCACTAACGCATCTGGGTTGACGACAGGAACATACACCGGAGCATCGTCGTTTGCGTCGGCACCACGTGCTTCATTTGCTCCAGCAGCGACTAAATCGTCCGTCAACACTGCAACAACAAAAGTACAAAAATTGCTTTATCCTTTAGCCTTGATGGTACAACAATAACAAGTTTCGTGTCATGTCTATGTCAGAAACGTCTGTGTTGCATAAACCAATGGATAGCATGCATTTTTAAAGTGATATGGCAAAGAATATTCTGAAAATAAGAGCATTCAACACGTGTATAATGATAAAACACTCAGAGGCAAGCAATAAATTACTATAATTTGAATTAAAAATAAACCCATTCGACTGGTTAATTCACATATAAATGTCTGTTTAGGGTCAATATACACAAATTTATTAAACAGCACAATTCAACAACTCAGACACAGAAGATGAATGAGTTAATGATCAGTTTGTCTTAACTTTAAATAAAAACAGCTAATATATACTTTCGACCAATATTTGACAGAAAAACAGCATTCAAAACCTTTAACGTTTAAATTACGTATCTCAATAATACTGATAATATTAATAAGTACCTCTATTAAGTGTTTCAAGAAGAAGACCACTGCAGATGTCCTTCGGGATAACTACTACTTTACAAACTACTCCCCGAATTCTGGCGGAGTGATTTGTCTTACATCCCACCCGTCTCAGTTCATCTAGACCCTCGTCGGTAGGACGGCTCACTCGCAAAAACATGAGTTTCCGTACTCTTAATTCGTCGCCGTTTTCCATTACATTTTCCTTGATCTATTAAAAAGAAATAGTTTAACTAAAAAAGTGGCGAGTTATCAGCTATTACAAATGGAGTGGTTCCAAATTACTACACCATTAATGGTATGTGTCTTTATCATTAAGTTGCGCATTGGAAATGAATTCAAAAGCTACTGGTGAATAATGAGAATAATTACATAGAACACTTGTGTGAGTATATCATGTAAACATTGCATTGTTTTCTGAGACGGATACCCTAACAACGTTAATAATAGTTATGCTGTTGTTTGTGTGCTGCTTTTAACACGTATAAGAGTTAATGTTACGCTATTCAATTTAATTCGTACAGCGTTCATTGACAGTTGCCCACATACCGAGGGCTCAGCGCAGAACTATTCTAACTACATATTTTCTCGAAAATGAGTAGAAAAGAATGTAACTGTAAACCATATGTTATAATATGGATATATAACAATAATATTAGTTATGTTATTTTACCACTATTGACATATACTTTTGATATTTTTGTCTTTTAATAAGATAAAATTAAGAAGGTTACTTTATTATAAAAGGCTGTTTTTAAAGTGAAACATGAAAACAGTTGCTCCGTACGTAAGTTACAATCCAGTTACACCTTAGTTACATTGAGTTACATACAGATTATACACATTGATTCTATGTTCATGCGTGTTTTATATAAAAAAAACTTGTTACAATGGTTACAATAGTTACGTTTGAGAATTTGAAAAGAGTAGTTTCATCAGTGACATAACAGTAACACTACAGTTACACAGCGATACATGAATAGTTGCTATTTAACGTGCATTCTCTTCAACACGTGGTTACAACGGTTACTTTTGTTATAAAAAGAAGTTTTAAAAGTGAAACATGAAAACAGTTGCTCGGTACATAAGTTACAATCCAGTTACATCTTAGTTACATTGAGTTACATAAAGAATATATATGCGTGTATCTATGTGCTTATGTCATCCTGGTTACAGAGGATACATTGTGGCTACATTTGATAATTTGAAACATTGTCCTTTTTTTAGACTAGGTACATCAGTAACATAACAGTTATACTATGGTTAAACTATGGTTACACAGGGATACATGTAAAGTTCCTATTTGCATACGTGTTTTATATAAAAAAGCCTTGTTACAATGGTTACAATAGATACGTTTGAGAATTTGAAAAAAATGACTTTTATATAAATAACATACGCATTGCATTTCCCACTGTGCTTTTATAAATATGATGGCAACAGTGGTTACAATGGTTACATTTGATAATTTAGAACATTTTATTTTTTCTAGACCCATTGTTACATCTAGAATTCATATTTGTCTTTCATTCTCTTCAAAACGTGTTTTCAGCATCATATGTTAGTTTTTTTATATATCACGGTTACCGGATTTCTATCTTCTGCACACCTGTCGGGCGACTCTAAACAATTATTACTGCAATATGTTGATGGGCCGTTAAATATTTAAAGTGTTAAATCCTACCTTGTACATGTAATGTCTTAAGTGGAAGACAAACGGAAGTAAGCTTACCAAAGAGTTAAACCAATTAATCCATAAATATAATCCACTGCGAATTTAAATGCATAACCAAAAATTTAAATCAATATTCATATTGTTCATATGTCAGCTGTCCCAAATAGTTTATTTCAATGAAAACCGGACGGCACGCATGTGACTTGTACTTTTCAAACAAGTCATGATGTTGGTTCTTATGTTTGAAATACTTTACAGATAGATATGATTTTGGTTTAAACTTTTACAGTTTCTAATGATTACATACCTAATTTGCTATACATAATTTTAATCACATGAAAGGTTACACATATATCTACACACTCTAGTTCCTACATATAATCAGTAATTACTCATAAATCATATCACGTCTGTTAATCAATAATCCAAGGATGTAATAGAAACAAAAGGAATTATAATAAAATAACAATTTATATTCCCTTTCACTTCTTTCAGTAAATCAAAAGAAATAGAGCTACTACATTTAAAAAATTGTAAGAGAATTCTAATACTTGTTCAGCGGGAGTGTATGGTGAATTTGGTAGATACCCATTGTATATATCACTTTATTTAAAAATTAAGTACTGGAGTAAATTTATTAATACTGATAATGTTATATTGAAAATTATGTATAAAATATCATACGAAGACTGTATTGTTGGTCGAAAAAATCGTACTAGTAACTAATAAAACGTTTATAGTCTCATTTAAACAACGCCTAGTTAATACTTTTATACATAAATGGTTCTCAAATAAAGAAAATATTAAGGTTCTTAATTTATACAGTATTAGTAAAGCATCGTTTGGATATGAACGATATTTAGATCTCATCCCAGGTGACTTAGATTTCGAGTTCCCGCCTTAATTCCATTAAGATGGGAAAGCTTACAGACCCAGTTGCATTCAAGTACCCCAAAAATGCATTCCATCATTTTTATGAATGCATTTTTTAAAATGCAAATCATTTGCGTTTTTGAATGCATTCAGCGTTTATAAACGAAACTATGCATTCATTTACATGCACGGAACTAATGCAACATAACGTGTGCGTTTAAATGCACAAACGGAGAAAATGCATTGGCGTTCGTTCGTTCAGCGTTTATCAATCGCAACATTTCTGACGATTAAACTACGCATGATATCCAGTCATGCGATTCTTACCACGAGTCGGCGACTAATGTTTATGATCATATTGAAGAATGTGTCCTTTGATTGACATTATTTGGTGGTGCACATTGATGATTATTCTGTTTACTTCCGGGATTATGTTATTTTCATCAAAAATTTAACATACTTGACACTATATAAAAAATATGCCGTCTGATTTTATCAACATTATTTCAGTTTTATAATAAAATAATATAAAGTTTGTGCTACACAATAAATATATTTCCTATTTTAAATCAGTAAAAATGAAAGTGTGTAATCGTGCTTAAAAAACACCATTTACACAGTGTATTTCTTTATATTATAATACTGCAAAACGCATTTTGTTTAAATCGAGACTTCAATTATGTACTCAAAAGGATAATATTGAAAGTTATCCGCAATACCGAAATGCATTTGCGTTCGTTTCGTTGCGTTCGTTTCGTTGCGTTCGTTTCGTTCGTTCCGTTCGTTTTCAGCATTTAGCGTTTTGAAAAAAGGATTCATCGTTCGTTTTTTTTAAACGCTGAACGCTGAAAACGAACAAAACGAAGGCATCGAACGAAATGCATTTTTAAAATATAGATCGTGCAACGTTCATTCTGCGTTCGTTCTGCGTTCATTCTGCGTTCATTTTCCGTTTGTTCAGCGGTCGTTCTGCATTTATTTGGGGTACTTGAACGCAACTTGGGCTTTTTTTACCAGGTTTTTATAGCGGATATTTCGACAAAAATACCTGTTTTAAAACATTTTACTGAAATAATGTGATAACCTGTTTAAAATTATTACAAATGCACATTTTTTAGGCCGAATTTAAGATTTTTGTTTCATACCCCAGGCAACCCCATATTCGCTTCTTGGAGAAGGGGTTAGATGGGGTATGAAAGTTAATACTCGAACTACGTAATGATAACATTAATTTATAAGCTGCGCTTAACTTCGCATTCATTACGAATACAAACTGGGCGTTATGCTACAAACTTCCTAGGGAGAATCGTTATTGTATATATTGTAATACTAATGATATAGAAGATGAATATCATTTAATATTAAACTGTCCTTTTTACATGTATTTAAGAAATACATATTTTAAAAGAACTATTATTACAAAAGACCAAATATGTTAAAGTTCATTGAATTATTACAATCTGGGACTAGACAAACAGTTTTTGATTTATAAATAAAATGTGCACTAAGTTACGTATATCTATTACTACATAGTCCATCCTCTAATTACAATAGTATTGATTTATTTTGTTAAATTGTATTTCGAGTGCGCATGCGCGTGCTTCATGCATGCGTGCTTGTGTGTGTGTGTGTGTGTGTGTGTGTGTGTGTGTGTTATTATAAAGTTGAATAATGCCTCTTTGTAGCGTGTTTTTAACAAGAACACATTCACCATCGAACCAGTCATTAGTATAGCTATGGAGTACTTGATAAGACGGCCTCAACATCTTTCGTTTTTAGCATGGTGAACTTGTTCACCAAGCAAGTTCACCAAGCTTTAGAAACCATGTTTTTTCACGAATCCTAACTACAGCCTCACTGATGAATCGACGCATTGCCTGAAAAAGAAGAACCCATATTTTAACAGGTGTTTCTTCTTTTCTAGTGCGGATACAAATAAGGTAATGTCATTTAGAAATTTCAAATACTTTCTTCGATACATTGTTTAAGTTATATATTGTTTATGTAGCTATTTCATCTATTGCTGTGCGGTCTATAAATAGATCAATCATCATCATCACGTGATCAACACGTGATCTTGCATAAAATGTCCATGATCTCCTAGGATAGTTTATTGAGATTTTGTAACCAGTTAATTTTATACTTTATTTCTCTTGCAACACCATCTAACGCATATCATCCATCTTTCTTGGATTTATATATTTAAGAACTATACATATATGGTGTGACATGGCCTTTATAGCCTTAATACAATATTTAATAGGTTTGGTCGGTAATGGTTATCGCTTAAGCAACTATCCTTTGTAATTCCTTCTCCAATTGGGCGCGAAATTTCATCTGGTACCCTACTGGTACACATCGCCTGTCTATACCTCGATAACACGGACGGTAACCATTCCCGCGCGTCTCTTTGAGAGGAGGTCATTACATTCTGAACAATGTAATCGTAAAGATATGTGGTCTTTGATGTTTTATGAATACATGTGTGACAGAACATAACGCCCCCGATTGTGCCAGACTGTACCGAAATTGAATCCCATTAAATGAAATTGCGTAGCTTTGACAGAATGACGGGACATTTTGTATCTGAGTCCGCCTCAAATAGCTGAGGTCTTCCTCCACCAATTAAAGTGGCCGCCATACATAACCTAATTGATCTGTTGATAAATGGCGTAAAACACCATGCAAAAAAAAAAAATTAAAAAAAAACGAAACCGGTTTGATGAATCTGGTTTGGTAAATCCGTACGTTATAATTAAATGCTAAAACTGAAAATAGATTTTAGCAAAAATGTAGTTCTGTATAGCTGTATTGCATTGATTGTTTTGATATTATAAATAAATTTGAATGAATAAATACAATTAGTGATATATAAAAAAAACACATAAGATACACAATCTGTATTAGACCAAAAAAGAGGTGTGTTTCCCCTAGCAGCTCTAAATAAAATAGGGTAGGTGGGTAGGGATGTTTCTTTTTTGCTTAAAACAGTTTAGGGTCGGTCGGCCGAGGGGAAACACACCTTTTTTTTGGCCTTATCTCAATAAATCAGAGGCCTCTTAAAAAAGGTTTGCTTGTATTTTTGTGACCATTAGGGATCTGTACAACAAAATGTCTATGTGTTTACTCAATTTATTAGCTTTCGGCCAAAGGCCTTCATCAGAATATACATTTACCACTAAACCACTACATTATTGCTCAATCCAATGTATTTAAGGAATACATTTTATTTTTTAACATTCATGGCACTGAATAACATCAGGTCACGTGCAAAGTAAGTGAAGTTAACTTTGCTCGCGACCTGATGATATTCATAGTCCCATGAATGTTAAAAAAATAAAATGTATTCTTTATATTTATCGTGCACGTCACTTGTTTGTTTTTTGAAACGTCATAGTTTTAACTGCGCGTGAAAAAAAAAAGTGATTCATGGTCAAATGGATGTTTCTAGTTTTGTATGTGTTATACGAGTACTTACATTAGAAATGTAAATATAAATGAATGAAATGATGTCAGCGTCATCATGAACAAAATAATAAATTGAGTAAACACACAGAAGTATTTAATAGTCATCAATATTTTGTGAGTGTATTTTTAATGTGGTTTGTTGTTTAACCTAGTTACCAAGTTAATATAAATTACTTGGTAAATAAAAATAAACTGTAAATGACTGGTCTTTATGAATAGTTTAACCCTTGGGTACATTTGAATATTAAAAGCCTTAATATGTCTTGAAATCATTGAATTTAAATCTGTCCTTCAAAGCCTGCAAATGGCAAAACATTATCTGTGACCAGTGTACACAAGCACAGCTTTTGATTAGTAATACAGGATTGTCAGGTTTATTAAGTTTATTTACTATTGAATGTTTTATTTATTTATTTAATGAAACAACAGTTAATGCATGGAACATTCAATACACACCTTGTTTCAAGGTCCAGCCAACGTTCAGTTTCAGCCATCCAAAGTTAGAGGGAAAAACAAATTAATAAAAAAAATCCCTACCCTACCTAATTTTTTTTGAAGATGTTACCCGAAACAAACACCTTGTTTTAGGCCTGATCTGTTGTCATTCGTAGCATCATTGGCCAAAGTGTTCCGAATGATCCGTCTTGAATCTACACCAATGCATCCCGAGAGCAGAATTCGCGGTTTCTCAAATCTTGTTCAGGATTTATCAAAACTGTTGTAAACAAACAGTATGTATGTTTAACCCAGCTCCGGTTTCATTGTAATCAAACACGACCTTATTCTAAGGCGCAATTTCATCATAGTTCACCATGCTCTCAGTACCTTCGGTACTTTGATTTAAAGAGCGGATCTGCAACATCTGGTCTTGTATTTGTAAATTTTATTCAATTTATAAGATTATCAATACTATTCACCTTTGATAACGGACAGACGGAAGGACGGACAACCCCACACCATAATACGTTCCGTTATTCAAACGGGTGTATAATAAAATTATTAATATGTATAAACTTCGATCTAAACACGTATACCATTCAATAAACATTTCATTTCCTACAGTTTTGCTTATACAATGTTACAACAAGCACATATTATATAGTTAAGGTCATATCTGTGTTGCATTGGTGATATAGCAAAATACAACACTGACTAGGTATACGTTGAAACTGTCGCGTTTACACACACAAAAAACAACAAGATACGCATCGGTAAAATAATGCATGAACAAAGACTAACCTTTCATAATTATAAATTACTCTATAACGTCCTATTGAAATTAAAGGGAGATATAAAGGAAGAGATACCACATAAGCTATATTTACAACATTTAAAACATCGAAAAAGTATATTTAGATTTACGGACAGCCAGCTAGACCCAATGGTCGCAAATGTATATAACTGCTTTACGTGATCAATCGTCATAATTACTATTATATTGAAAAGAAAAAGAAACGCATAATTGGGATTTCCACTACTTATGTTATGTATCTATGCTGCTATCAATCGAATAGTACACGGCTGCTTTAGGCACTTTCGGAAAAAACAAATAACGTTTACCCTTTCAAAGTTTCATTATTGACAGAATGCCCGTTTGGCTCAAGCAGGTGAGTCTCAAGAAGGTGGGCAAACTTAGGCTGTACAATGCTGCAATCTATTCACATTAAATACAGTACTGAAAATGCTCGAATTTTCAAAGCGGAATTTCAACATATATGCGTTTTTGTCTAATTGCATACATGTAGCAATTATGTGATTAAAAGGTCTACTCCTACAGCCTAATAGTATTGTAACTCTAACTAGCTACAGCTATTTTTCCTACAATCCGTTTTGGGATACGTCTGTAATTTTTCATGTAAAAAAGTGTGTTTAATAGGCAAATTGATGATTTTGCGTTTCTTTTTCATTTCATCTTTCATCCGTTTTTGCGCACATTATGGCCTATTTAAGTGGCGATGTGCCGTAAAACACCATTCATTCATTCATTCATTCATTCATTCATTCATTCTCATTCATTCTCATTCATTCATTCATTCATTCATTCATTCATTCATTCATTTATTTATTTATTTATTTATTCATTCATTCATTTATTTCAGTATAGTGCAATGCCCATACTTTCACTCACCCAAGTGTATAGCTATAACTAAATGTCTATCGTGGAAATTAAAAGTAAACTACAGCATAACTAAAATAATTGTTTTTGGTGCCAGAAACATAAACCGTTTCTAATTTAACATAGGACCGGAAAAAATCGAAATAATAAATACAAATACCTAGGAGTAATATTTACTAGCTCGGGTAGCTTTTTAAACACAAGAAAACATTTGGCCGAACAAGCCAAGAAAGCGTCATTTCTACTTTATCGGAAAATCAATAACCTAGACCTACCCTTAGACCTCCAACTTAAATTATTCGACAATTCTACCAATATTAACCTACAATTGCGAAGTTTGGGGATATGAAAACTTAGATATAATAGAACGTGTACATACTGATTTTTTAAAAAGAATTACAAACAGTAAAAAAGCACCCCTTCTTACATGCTATATGCGGAATTAGGCAGACACCCAATCGCAGTCACTATAAAAACGAGAACAAACAAAACTTAGTTACTTATGTTATGAATCAATGGTTAACACAGCTAAGTACGAATACAAGTGGCTAAAATACATTCAAAATATACTTAACAACACAGAAAATTCCGATATTTGGACTAATCGCCATCTATTGCAAAGCAAATATGTCCATCGATCCATTAAACAAACTTTAATCGACCAATTTACACAATCATGGAGGGCAGACATACAAAATTCGTCCAAAGGGCGTAATTATAACCTATTCAAAGACGACCTTTCATTTGAATAATATCTAAAGTTACCGATAAACTACTATATTAACGTATTCAAATTCCGAACCTCTAACCATAGATTTCCTGTCGAAACTGGCAGGTTTGCGAATATCCCGTACAACTTAAGGCGCTGTACTCTGTGTGACTCTCATATATTGGTGACGAATTTCACTATCTCTTAAAATGCCCTCATTTCGACCCTATGCGTAAAAAGTACATTCCACGGTATTTTTACCGACACGATAATGTTATAAAATTTAAGGAGCTTCTAACTCATTCGTCAACCAAAATACAAATCAATCTATGTGTCTTTGTCCGAATTCTATTACAAACTGTTCAACAATAAGTATATAAATATAATATTGACATTCTTCACATTTGTAGCTGCAATGTTATTCCACGCAACTATTATCCACCTAACATCAAGTGGGGTTTGTGTGATCCTTTTTAATTAAAAATTGTATAATTTGTTGTATGCATAATAATTCTGTCATGTTGTAACTCATGTTGCCTGAGAATGTACATAATAAAAGATTGTTCTGTTATGTTCTGTACAGGGTAAATAAATACAACAACCAACGATCAAGTGACAATAGTGTTTACTTTCGTAATTGTATTGATATAACATGTAAGTTATGTTATTTGTCGCATTTGAATGAAAATAATTATTTCAGTAAGTGAATAAACGTACTAACTCTAGGAAACGAATTATCTAGGAAAAGAATTATCAATAAATTTCAGTAAAATTGTTTTTTGGAACCAAACTTGAAGTCTTAACTGTTTAAAGACATTCCACCATTCTTTCATGATGACATCATCGAGTCTTTTAAGCAACACTGTTAAACCATTAAATGCTTTACACACATATTTCTGACTTTTAACATTAAACGTGTAACAGATTCCACTAACGCTAAATGTTAAAAGTAATAACATTTAGCTGTAGGTACCTTTTCAACATTGTTGGTGCTACAGACCCTCTCGGCATGAATCCAGCAAGCTTACTGACAATTTTCAGGTTGTCACTTTGTTTATATCGCCGATTGATATCAAGTCTCATTGAAAGTACTTCGACTTGAGTTAATTTGTAAATAACCCCGAATATATCGTACCAACTATATATCACCTTTTATCGTGTAATGTTTCAATGTTGTAAATCAGTATCTATGTAGCACGCCAATTACGAATACTCGATAATTCCGAATTATCGACACGCCATTTGCGAATTCGTAAATGGCCCCTCCAATTACGAATAATTTTCAAATAACGTCTTTCTCGGGTTATAAGTGTTAAATTTATAAAAAATAACGGTATTCAAACTAAGTACCATGAATATTTATATATTAGACCGGAAAAACACAACAAAACGGGAGAAATGTGCCAGTTTAGTATCCTGCGGTTTTTGCATAATTTCTTTGTTTTGTTTTTTCCTCGTGGTTATATTATGTCATAATGATCGATATATTATGATTATTTAAACTCTTTATTTACCATATCATTTGTTTAAATAAAAAAAAGTAATATATGTAGTCTTATGTGTTTGCATTACATGCTGTTTATAAGCCGCTTAAAATATCAACAGGGAAATCTCAAATTTACGTTCTCCGTGATATTTTCTAAACAGGGACAAGATGTCGCATCAAGTTCGTCAACCTCATAAACAGAATAAATAAGTACCTAATGTTATGAAAAAGAATGAATGGATTATGTTTGTTCAAATCTTAATCAGAGAAGTAATACCACACACCGTATCTAAAAGTCAAATTGATATCAAATTGCACTTATTCCACACAGGGAGTACGTCCCTGTTCCACATCACCGTCACCGGAGGCCAGAACTTATCATGGCCAACCAGTGATCGTAGGAACACCCTAGACAGCAATATACTGTGTAACTATAATATAGTTTTAACCTTTTAACTTATAAATACTCAAGACTACTGTGTTTGTCTGGGCATGAACTGATATATTATGTTTATTGAAACCAACCTATGCTTTTGCTCGAAAACATAGTATAAATGCCATAAATATAAGTTAGTTGATCATTATCCTAGTTTCTCGAAGGTTATGTTCGATAACTATTTTCGCTTGGTTTATCGAAACTTATAAAAACTATACTTTCGCTTGAAAACCTAGGTTACCCGTCTCTATAATTTCCACGTAATTCCGAATTAAGTCTGCGGAATAAATTCAGAATTCCAATCTTTGGAGTAATGGACAGAAGTTTTACTAGAAAATAAGTCGGACTTCGAAAATAAATAATAAAGAATTTCCACGAATAAATTCATTTTTGACTTTCCGATAAAGTCTTCGGCTTTCCGATATCTTTGGACAAAATTGTCCAAAAATGTGTTTCTTCGGAAAATATTTGGACATCGGCAATAGTTCGGCTAAAACTCAGACAAAAGCTTTTTCTCTGGAAAACATTTGGACGTCTGGTATTTCCTTTGGAAAATATTCGGACATCGGCATTTCCTTCTGGAAACATTCGGACATCGGTATTGTTTTTTGAAAATATTTGGACATCGGCATTTCTTCGTAACTTGAATACTGCAATTCTGTTGCGGAAATTATTCCAATTAATGCTAGATTTCCAGAATAATTTGAAATTTCAGATAATCTGATTTTCTTCGGTAAAAAGTTCGCTTTCAAATTTATGCAGAAGAATTATCTGATTAATAGAAAATAGAAAAGCAAATATGCAACCATGCAACCTTTTTCTGCTAAATAATACAACGGGACACGAAAGGACGGGACGCGAAATAAATTAGTGGAGTGTAACCTTATAAGGTATTAAAATTCATAGTGTGTAACTTTATGAAGTGTTCATTATGTATGTTCAAATCATAAAAAATATGAACAAATAATTAAAAAACTTAGTAAAATCGTGTGTAAAAATTAGTGGAGTGTAATCGTATGAAGTTTGTATAATTAGTGGAATGTAACCTTATGTGGTTCTCATGATGTATTTTCACAAAATACCAAAAAGGAAAAGCAATATGCAACCATGCAACCATTATTTTATTAAATAATGCAATGGAAGCAATGCGACACAACGTAAATTCGTGGAGTGTAACCTTATGAGGTCTTAAAATTTGTAGTGTATAACTTTATCAGGTTATTATTACGTATTTTCACATCATAAAAAAAGAAGAAAAAAAATATGCAACCATTATCTGTTAAATAACAGGACAAATAATTAAAAACTAAGTGCAATCTTATGTAAAAAATAGTGGTGTGTAACCTTATGAAGTCTTGTAATTAGTGGAATGTCACCGTATGTGGTTTTCAAAATGTTTTTTCACATCATACATGTAACAAAAATGAAAAGCAAATATGCAACCATGTAACTATTATGTGTTAAATAATAAAAGGTGGCGCGATGCGCCATAAATTAGTGGAATGTAACCTTATGAGGTCTTAAAATTAGTAGTGTGTGACTTTATGAAGATTTCATTATGTATTTCAAATCATAAAAAAAGAAAAAGAAAATATGAAACCATTATCTGTTAAATAACAGAAATAATTAAAAACAGTGGAATCATATGTAAAAATTAGTGGAGTGTTACCTTATGAAATCTGTATAATTAGTAGAATGTAACCTTATGTGGTTCTCATAATGTATTTTCACAAAATACCAAAAAGGAAAAGCAAATATGCAACCATGCAACCACTATTTGTTAAATAATGCAACGGGAAGCGACGTGACACAACGTAAATTAGTGGTGTTTAACCTTATGAGGTCTTACAATTAGTAGTGCATAACTTTATGAGGTTATTATTACATATTTTTCGCATCATAAAAGATGAAAAAGAACATATGCAACCACTATCTGTTAAATAACAGGACAAATAATTAAAAACTTTGCGGCCCGCCCGTGCATGAAAATTGCCCGGAGGGGCACCTGGGGTCTTCCTCCACCAATGGAAGCTGGAAAGTCGCCATATGACCTTAGCTGTTGGTGCGACTATAAAATCCAATTCAATCAAAAACTTTGCGAAATCTTGTGTAAAAGTTAGTGGAGTGTAACCTTATGAAGCCTGTATAATTAGTGGAATGTAACCTTATGTGGGTTTCATAACGTATTTTCACATCATACCAACAATTAGAAGCAAATATGCAACCATGTCACTATTATCTGTTAAATAATAAAACGCGACGCGACAAAGTGATTCCTATATAGTCCCGGCTTCGACCCACTTCTTCGAAGCGGAGGTATAATAATACTTACTTTAATGGTATCCTCCATGAATAACGTACATTTATATCCTTGTTTTATAAGTTAATGTATCACTCCCAAATAAATACGACAGAACTTTTTGTATAAACACACTGCGTTTGTGTTTGAATATAGAAGCACCAGTTTCATTGGCTAATGAGTCACATAACTGTAACACAGCCAGCCTATAAAGTCTTAATTTGTGATCAGAATAAGATATTAGCATATGGATATCATAAATTCATTAGTATGAGTGTTGGATGTCTGTATGAATTAGCTAATCTCAAGTATTCATGATCAATGGGTTAAAAGTGTAAAAAGTGGAGAGCTGTGGTCTAATGGTATACAGTTGGACCCATGATCGCGAAGTCATGGGTTCGATCCCCACCATTGCGTCATATGCGTTGTTTCTCTGAGCAAGACATTTAAACTGCAATTGCTTAGTACAGGTCTTTACCCAGGAAGACAGTGATTCAAATAAGGTTCATAGAGCTTCCGTTAAATCCATGTAAAATAAATAAGTTTAAACTAAAATGAATCATGAATATAATTTAGTACTATCTGGGAGTAAGATTTTTTAAATGCTTACTGCAAATAAGCACTTACAATATATTCAATTTTTTTAGACGGACATGAACTAATTAAAAACAATTGTAGTGCTTATTTGCATATAGCATAGTCAGGGTTTTTATATTATAGTACATTATAGTATTAAAAACCGTTATAGTGTAGAATTTCTATGTATTAAAAAGAAAATATCCAACTATCACAAAAAAAATTGACCGTCATATATGGCCTAAAATGTGCTACAAATTACGTAAAACAATTTATTTTATGCTTAACAGTGAAATAGTGGGAGGGGGGGGGTGGGGGGGGGGGGGGGGGGGTTTATCAATCATTGTCAAAAACAATTTTTTTAATTTGTCTAGAAAATAACAGTTTAATATTTATCATTTGACTGTACCTAGTCTAACTAAGAAAATGAGCTATAGATTTTAAAACTCAGGTCAAGTATTTCAGAATTGTTGTCATTTAGTGAAAAATGTCAGATGGTCATTTTTGCAAAACTACCAGTTGCTATAAAAGTTATATCATTGGACTGGAAATAACTTAACTAAAAAAATGAGTCGTAGATTCGCATTCGAGAAAATATATAGTTTTCTCACTTCTCGATGAATTAAAATCTATTTTGTTAGAGTAGAGCACACATTGCATAACAATTTCTAAGTTAAAATTACCTAGAGCACACACTGCATAACAATTTCTAAGTTAAAATTACCTGTCACGAATCAGAGTCAATTTCACATTAAATAAAATGTTAAAATTCATATTGATGTATACGCATTACGAAATACATCGATGTCACTGCAAATGTTTCATTCAAAAAAAATAATTGTGCTAAAAAATTACCAGCGCTAAAAAATTAAAAGTTCTTCATGTTCTTTTCAGAATCAAAAAATGACTATGGCACATTGAAACACATTCCGAATGAAAATTATTGTAATGTCCGCGGAAAATATTGCGAAGTCCTACAGATATTGCGAAAAAATATGTGTATTTCCAAATTCGGAATTTTTTTCCGAACATTTCATGCGATTTTCGATATATTTCCACAGATATCTTCGAAATTCCGATTCTGACATCGGAAATTCTACAGACGGGTAATGGCCATAAACATAGGTTAATTGATTGATTATCCTAGTTGTCCACCATTACGTTTGATAACTAGCTAAACTAACCTATGCTTTCACTAACGTATACTTTTGCTCAAAAACAGAATAACGACCACAAACATTGCTCGGGATGTTTTTATATCTATAATTACCACATTCAAAAAGGGACAGAGGACAATTTTTGAAGTTTTTATTAAGAATTAATAACGCACCTCAGTTTAGTAATCCAGTATTATTTTGAGTTTAAACCTGCTTGTATATATCTAAATCTAGGTAAAAAACACTTGGGATTTGTAAATTTTTTCTTTGTTATTTTACCATAGGTCTAAATATATTATTGGTTCAATATGATCAACATCTATTAAAATGCCGAAACAATTTGCTTTGAACTATTGAAATATTGATAATGATTTGCAAATATGCAAGTCAAGTTGAAAAACTAAAGGGATGCCGTAATTTAAACAAAATAAACATTTATTTAACATTCAAACACTGTAACACAAAATGCAATCATGTGTGCCTAGCCTTTGAACTTGCCAAGATATTAACTGCTGGGGATTAACAAACAAGACAATTTATAATATAAATTGACAGGGTTATTTATTTTATCTATAAAATTGTAATTTGCATTGCAATATGGATATGATATTGCAGATGTGTATCTCAACTTGATAACTACTGCTGTGCACAGAGTCGAAGCAAGATACAAGTTAAATGAATTGAATTGGGGTTTTAAGGCACACCAACATATGAAAAGGTTATATGGCGCCTAACAGGCATGAACATGCCAGGCTCATCTTCCATGTACATCGAGATAAAATATGGAAAATGGGCCTAGAACCTTCTCACCCTGAACTGCATAGTTGCTACAAATTCTATCGTAGAAACTCCATTTATGCTGGAGCCATGTTTATTGTTTTTCTGTCACTGCTCTTTTGATGCGAGTAAGATAGCACCTGAAACAATGCAGGGATCATGATGAAGACCTTTAATGAACATGAACAAAAAATGATAAAATGAACATGAATTTGGGGGAATTCTACCCCTCTGCCTACCCCTCCAAAGGGATCTGCAGTGGCCCTCTTCTTTGCCCCGTGACCAAACGGGGGCCCCCGGGAACCACACGGGGCCCAAGTTAAATGAGCTAGTCAAAATAAATACCTGTATATATATATATATATATATAACAAGATATCATCTATTGAACATATAATTAAAATCTATTAAATATACATAAATATAAAACAGATACTTCATAACAATTTTATGTATTTGCTTTTTATGGGGTTGGTTGAGATAAAATTAATGTTACATGTACATGATGTAATTCATAAATTATATGCAATAGAGAGGGGAGTGAGGACAGAGTATGTTCTGGCTCCCAAAGTGTCCATCCGGAAATTTTATAGTCATGAAATAGCAATTGACATAGAAAAGTAGCCTTTATTGTTTATTAAAGAGGGACAACTGCCAATCTTGAACATTTATTAGCATTAGCACCTTGTTTTTTTATGCAGTATCACATGCTTGCATATAATTAAAAAGACATACAGCAATTTTGAAATTTTTTATCAAGCATTAAAATTTGCATCTTGCTTTATTAATCCAGTAATATTTTAACTTTACACCTGATTGCATATAATTAAATGAAATTTTCAACTTTCTCTTCTTATTCTACTATAGGTTTAAATATAATATTGGAATGCCGCTAGTTTTTAAAAATTCAAGACTGCCTGGTGTCCCTTTAAATACAATTTTGAGTTTTTCTTTTATATTTGTTTTCTGCAAGAGGTAATAAATAAATTAAAAACAGTGGAATCATATGTAAAAATTAAATAAATTATAAGTACAATAACAAGCAGATCTAATGCTTTGAAAGTTATTAGCCACAATTACAATCATTGGTAAATTATAAGTTGAGTTCCAGGTTACATTTTTTTTCAAAGGGAAATAATTCAAACAGTATAATTCAGGGAGTTATGGTCCTTTATAAGATGTGTTTTTTTTGGATCATGCTGAAGATGTTTTTCATTGTTGTAGACCTTATACCTTGCAAAAAATTAACAGACATTCAGACGAACGAACAGACTGACAAACGGTAAATGTCATAACATAATACGTTCCTACGGGAGTATAGCAATTAGTTACATGCGAACTCGATTTGCTTCGAGCTTTTTAAATAAATATTAACATTGATATCCAATATGGAAGTTATGAAAAAATAATGACACTATAAGTTTTTAAAAAATCCAAGATTTTAAAAATATGTGTGGCAAGTAAAACAAATTATATGAAAAAAGTTTATCAAAAATGGAAAATATTCAGTTGACCCTGAACCCCGAACATATGAACATTCTGATGCTACTGCAAATAAAAAGGACTTGAATGTGTCCTAAATATTACTAATGGTTACAAAAATCTCACTCAAATACTTCTTTGATGATAGTAAGCATGATAAATAGTTAACAAACACCCAAACAATTCAAATATCGGCAATATAATTAAATGAAATTTTCAACTTTCTCTTCTTATTCTACTATAGGTTTAAATATAATATTGGAATGCCGCTAGTTTTTAAACATTCAAGACTGCCTGGTGTCCCTTTAAATACAATTTTGAGTTTTTCTTTTATATTTGTTTTCTGCAAGAGGTAATAAATAAATTAAAAACAGTGGAATCATATGTAAAAATTAAATAAATTATAAGTGCAATAACAAGCAGATCTAATGCTTTGAAAGTTATTAGCCACAATTACAATCATTGGTAAATTATAAGTTGAGTTCCAGGTTACATTTTTTTTCAAAGGGAAATAATTCAAACAGTATAATTCAGGGAGTTATGGTCCTTTATAAGATGTGTTTTTTTTGGATCATGCTGAAGATGTTTTTCATTGTTGTAGACCTTATACCTTGCAAAAAATTAACAGACCCTGAACCCCGAACATATGAACATTCTGATGCTACTGCAAATAAAAAGGACTTGAATGTGTCCTAAATATTACTAATGGTTACAAAAATCTCACTCAAATACTTCTTTGATGATAGTAAGCATGATAAATAGTTAACAAACACCCAAACAATTCAAATATCGGCAATATAACTATTGAAATTTTGCTTGTAGAGTTTGTAAAAATACGTTTCCTTCAGCAGGATTTTTTATAAACCAAGGCCCACAGAATTGCCTTTTAATGTTTTATGTTTGTTTTTATAAAAATAATTCAATTATATTTTTTACTCTGCTAAAATATTTGTATGTAAATTAATTGAAAAAAGTGTAGATTGTTGTTCTCAAATTATTTACCATCCCAGGAACATACTGATGGCATAACAGTTATCAAGTCATAACCTGAAACAGTATGAATTAATATAATTCAACTTCAAATACAATTACAATAAAGTCAATAGCTTCAAAAATGTCATTTGTTTGAACTTGAATTTGCAAAGAAAGACAAATACTATACATATGCAGAAAAGCTGTGTTGTTCTGCCTCTGCCCAAATTAATTTAGAAACATTATCTTCATATTAAACAAATAAGTAACTTAAACTATGACCAAAATCAGCAATTTGTTTTGTTCATACACAATATAAAACTAGAACCATTATTATTTGTTGTACTATAAGCCTGTGCTTGTATTGTCAATTAAATAGTATATATATGATGATGTTCCAGGTGTGCTACCTGGCAGTGATATTTCGATACTGTCCGAAAATGACTACACTACACTTTTAAGTCCGGTTGGCATTTAGATTTAGTGTTTCATCCACATGGTGAATTCCGCTTGTACCCGAGATATGCCTTGCTGTATCATAGCAACCTCTACTGCCAGCTGCAAATAAGAAGAAGAAATAAGAATCACATCTACTATAAGAATTGCTATAAAAAATGGTTAGGGGTCTTTTTACATTATGCTAGATTGGTTCATCCATGACACTTACACTATAATTATAGATTGGTTCATCCACGACAGTTACACTATTTAACAAGACTGGTTCTAACATGTCAGTGACTATTCTACTGGACTGTTTCATCCATTTCTTAACATTATTTTACTAGACTGGTTTATACATGTCAGTGACTATTCTACTGGACTGGTTCATCCATGTCAGTGACTGTTCTACTAGACTGGTTTATACATGTCAGTGACTATTCTATTGGACTGGTTCATCCATGTCAGTAACATTATTCTACTAGACCGGTTTATACATGTCAATAACTATTCTACTGGACTGGTTCATCCATGTCAGTGACTGTTCTACTAGACTGGTTTATACATGGCAGTGCTTATTCTACTGGACCGGTTCATACATGTCAGTGACTGTTCTACTAGACTGGTTTATACATGTCAGTAACTATTCTATTGGACCGGTTCATCCATGTCAGTAACATTATTCTACTAGACCGGTTTATACATGTCAGTGACTATTCTACTGGACTGGTTCATCCATGTCAGTGACTGTTCTACTAGACTGGTTCATCCATGTCAGTGACCGTTCTACTAGACTGGTTCTACTGGACAGTGACTATCTAGTGGACTGGTTCGTCCATGTCAGTGACTGTTCTACTAGACTGGTTCATCCATGTCAGTGACTGTTCTACTAGACTGGTTTGTACATGTCAGTGACTATTCTACTGGACTGGTTCATCCATGTCAGTTAAATTATTCTGCTGGGCTGGTTCATCCATGTCAGTTAATTTATTCTACTGGACTGGTTCATCCATGTCAGTGACTGTTCTACTAGACTGGTTTATACGTCAGTGATTATTTTACTGAACTGGTTCATCCATGTCAGTAACATTATTCTACTAGACTGGTTTATACATGTCAGTGACTATTCTACTGGACTGGTTCATCCATGTCAGTTAAATTATTCTGCTGGGCTGGTTCATCCATGTCAGTTAATTTATTCTACTGGACTGGTTCATCCATGTCAGTGACTGTTCTACTGGACTGGTTTATAAATGTCAGTGACTATTTTATTATACTGGTTCATCAAACTATTTTACTAGAGTTGTTTATCATTGCCAAATACACCATTTCATTAGAATAGACCTTGATCAAAACACATAATCTATGGTGGTAGATTAAACCAAAATTAATCTAACAGAATACAGGCAGCAATGCATTTACACCACACAATTTTATCCCAACACTGGCAACCTATTTCTCAATAACCAGTGACTTAATACAAAAATGTTGCTTTTTAATCCTTTTTTTGTCCAATATCTTTATTATCCATTCAATGGTTGAGTTATGGCTCAGACACAAAACCGGGATGTATGTACATATCTGTAAGTACAGATGGGATGGACAAGCCTAATGCTATATATGTATGTCATCTCCTCTAACTTGTTTAAATGGTGCATAAAAAGTACATAGAAAGCAATAACTTGAAAACAATAGTTGGTTTAACACAACCTCATAACTAGCAAATTGTTTGCCTATAAATAAGGCTGGGTCATAAAATGACAACCATATCATATCACCTTCAGTAAAATTTAAAAAAAAAAAAAGAAGGCTGAGATTTTATACATGTAACAGCACTGAAAGTTGGTAAGACAGTCCTACCGGGCTTGGAATATTTTTTTCCACGAAGACCTTGAGAACATGAATCTGCAAATAGAAAAGATGGTTATTAAAAAAATATATTTATATATATAAAAAAAGTTTTATTGGACTGGCTACTATCAGGTGCCTAGTCACGAGCGCAAACCGATACTTACCTCCTTATATACTGGACATGCCTGGGCTCCCCCAGGTAGCCCATATTGATGCCGGGCTTAGTGCAGATGTCCGATCGACATATTCACTCTGATAGTAAGACCCCGCCCTCAGACCCTGGCTTCCAAGTAACTGGATTACAGGAGCACGCCATCAACTCCCAGCCAAATATATATATTTATTTTGTTTACTTAAGAAATAATAAATAGGTACCTGTGTTTTATCGGTGAATAAAATACAGTTAAGAGTTCGGATGCGTAGTAATTAAATAACGAGTGCGTTTGCACGAGTGACTTAATTACTCGCATCCAAATGACTAACTGTATTTTATTCACCGATAAAATACAGGTAAGTATTTATTATTTCGATTCTAACACAACAATAACCCCATTGTTTACACTTTTATTGGGGTACTATAAATTATCTCGGAGGTCAAGGTAATCAGGCTGCTATGTTTACAGGCTGTTTCACTGGGCGCCCCCGTATGCACTCTTAGTCAAGTGACAAACTAGTTTGCGCTATATGACGTCAAACTTTCTCAGCTTGTTCAAGATGCTTAATAATGTTATATGTACTGATGCATATGATGGGTTTATATCGGGGGTGTGCACGGTTTGGGAGCATGGCAAGTATTTTGTAAAATTTCATTAAAATTACTGTTGAGTTTGTCTTCGTGACATATATTTACCAAGTGGCGTCATGTAACGTGGCGCTTCCAACGGATGAAATATACGCAGGGAATTAATGGAAGAGCTGTATTTTATCATAGAATAACATGCAGCTGTCTCTCTTCTTTGTGTATATGAAAGACTGCGGAGGTAGTGTTAGAATTAATATTAATATACAGTTTGCTATTCAATAAATAATTAAATAATGTTTAGACAGCAACATTTGTTTTCTCTCCAGGCAGACCAGAATTGTTACATGGCAAACTTTTAACTAAATGAAACAATTAAGAACATTTCTAAATATCAACGTTTCAATGCCTTCATTCATTGAAATTCATCTACTTGTGATGTTGCAAACTTCATCATGCTCATAATGCGCACTGTCATCAGATATGCAAAGATGTCGACAGCTCCAGACAAAAATTGTAAGTATAACATTCTAATGGGCAATAACTCTAATTTGAATGAAGAGTTATGGTTCTTACACTTCCCACTCATTGCCCTCTATTATTGCGTGAAGTTTCATTCCAGTCCCATTAGTAGTTCCAAATTATGCTATGGGCAATAAAAGAGAGACAGAGGGACTGGTGAAAGGACTGGCGGACAAAGTGTTGAAAATATGATCCACCGAATTTTCTAGGGATTTTGAACATGATGTATGTGTGATCTGTAATCAAAATAGGTTTTGGTTTAAAATAATTTCTAGTTACATGAGTATCAACTTACATGTCATCTCAAAAATCCATATGTATACCACTGCCATTTCATTGAAGGCTGGAAAAGATGCTGATGCCCAAGTCTGGGCACCGACACTGCAACACACCTTATAAACAAACTGTCCGCAGTGGTATACTGAAAATATCAGTTAAAAAGCAATAACTTCCAGCAAACTGATTTGTAATAGTTGTTTATAGTATTTCTGTAAAAACACACGTATACATTTCATGCATTTGGTTTGAAATTAAAACTCAACAGCATGTTATTTCTGAATGCAAACCTTCATGGGTTAATTTTATATCATTTGTTAAAACTCTATCATAAACAAGAGCACCACTTTCGTTGTTGTAAACCTAGAACTTTGATAATTATTAGCCACAATCAATTGTAAAAGGCAAGGTTAAGTTTCGGGTTAAACTTTTTTCCAAAGGGGAATAATTCAAACACGAGGGCCAAGATGGCCCTATATCGATCACCTTAGTACTTGCCCATTATCAAACTTCTCCAAATCTCATGGTCATATACAATCTGTGCAAGATCGTTCAAGAAATGTGGCCTCTGTTGTGTTAAAAACATTGTTATAAAGACACTGACACAGTTTGGTAAAGATCAAATGCAAAATGAAGGTGGTAGAGTGTAACCCCTGGGGCATGGCCAAATGTGACCCCAGGGCTATGTGTAATATATGAGAGCTGTGTGCCTTGTGGTTTCAGAGAAGGAGATTTTTTAAGTTTTTTCCTATACCAGTCTATGTAAAATATGTGCCCCTAGGGTCACCATTTGAACAAACTTGGTGGAGGACCATAAGCTTATAGCAAATGCAAAATATTAAACATCTGGCTCTTGCAGTTTAAGAGATTTTTTAAGTTTTTCCCTATACAAGTCTATGTAAAACTTTGACCCCCAGGGCGGGCCAAATGTGACCCAGGGTCACCATTTAAACAAACTTGGTAAAGGGCCATAATCTTATAGTAAATGCAAAATATTAAACTCTGGCTCTTGTAGTTTTAGAAGAAGAATTTTGATTTTTTTCCTATATAAGTCTATGTAAAACTGTGATCCCGGGGCTGGACCAAATTTGACACCAGTGTCACCATTTGAACAAACTTGGTAGAGGACCATTAGCTTATAGCAAATGCAAAATATTAAACACCTGGCTCAAGCAGTTTCAGAGAAGAAGATTTTTTAAGTTTTCCCTATAGACATGTGACCCCTGGAGCGGGGCCAAATGTGACCCCAGGGTCACCATTTGAACAAACTTGGTAAAGGACCATAATCTTATAGTAATGCAAAATATTAAACCTCTGGCTCATTCAGTTTCAGAGAAGAAGATTTACTTTTATCTTATATAAGTTTATGTAAACCTGTGGCCCCGGAGTGGGGCCAAATTTGACCCCAGGGTCACCATTTGAACAAACTTAGTAGAGGACCATAAGCTGATGCTACATGTAATACATGAGAGCTCTGTGTCTTGTGGTTTTAGAGAAGAAGACTTTTTAAGGATGTTGCGATGACCTAATTTTAACAAATCTAATAAGCATTCATCCATGTGAAGTTTGGTCAAAATTGGCCCTCGCCTCGACCTCAGGTGATCTAAAAATCTATCACTCAGCTATTTCACCTGTTCTCTCATGTTAAATCGCTCAACGCCTATATATACGGTACCACTGAATTATGTTGTGCGCTGCTTTTTTTTATTTTATAGAATTCCACATTATTTTTTTTTCATTCATTTTATTCTTTTCATTATTTATCAGTTTTACATTCTTCATCTTTATTCAGATCTGTTTTCTTTATATCAACATAAATAACTGTTAACAATGGTTAATGCCAATTAATTAATCATTATTTATGATACATCAATTGCTTCTATGTGTATCGATTTGGCTGATTTAATCATCGAGATGGCCGCAGCCCATCAAGGTGTTTAAATCAACCAATGAGATGAGACCATACTCTATTTGTTTTGTAGCATGTTCATTTCACCAGTCTGCCATACTCTAACTTCTGATAACTGGTAGTTAGAGTACACAAGTCATTCTGACGAGTTTTATTTTCAATTAAATGATTTACAACTGTGCACATACAAAAGAATATGTCAGCGACTCTGCTACAAGTCTATTATTTTGTTAATTAACAAACTAGTAAGCAAAATCTCCTCTCTAATCTACCTTTCGACATTTACAGATCAATATAAAAAAATTGTTTGTGACTCCCCATAAATTTACCGCGAAGATATTCGCTTGTTGCGGGCATATTCGACACTTACATGTGGTCAAATATGTCCGCGGACAAATTGGCATGTTGCGGACACCTCTGTTAGCTTTAAATATAGTATTGTTGTAATATAATCAACAATTAGAAGGCAAATACAATTTGATTTAAACAATTCAAATATTAATAAACAATGATTTGCAAAAATGAAAGTAATGTAGAAGAACTATTGGGATGCTTTTAGTCTTTAAAAAATCAAGATTACCTTGTGCCTCTTTAGCATATGAACACTTAAATAAAATATATTACTGGAGCCTCAAATCAATACTATGAAAATTAAATTAAAATTCACCAAAACTGATAAACGTTTGAATGTGGTTTAAATGATACTTGACTGGCTTTTATCATGCCCAAATTTAAGTCTAACCAGATGTAATCAATTTATAAATTGCTGGCAGTCAAAACAGAGCAGGAGAAGTCATTAACTAAGTATTACATGACCCACTTTTTTAGAGAACCATAAAATCTTTAATCCAATATATCCACAAAGGAAGTGGGACACTATATGGCTGTTTATTGGGGGTCATTAAATAATTAACACCCCAGCAATCACATAATTGACACCTTACATATATCAAACAGGATGTATCACAGTATAGGATCCTGTCTGATCAAACTGTGTAACAAACAAACAAACAGAGAGTATTTCTTATAGGTCTATTAATTACTCTAAAACAAGTAAAATGCATAATTATTAACGTTATGTCTCTAATCCCATTTTTCAATATTTTCAGGTATATGTATGAACTGAGTGAATAAAATAACTGATTTGCATTTGAAAATTTCAAGATAAAATTTATAATCATTATTTAAATTCAGAAATTTACTGTTTTTTGAACATATCAAAATTATGTAATCTTTAATACTGGTACTTTCCTCATACTTATATTAAACTTAATCAAGCATTACAATTAGCACATCCATTCATTTTATTATTCCAGTATTGTTCTGAAGTTAAAATCATCTTGTAATTAAATAAAATGTAATAACATATAGTGTTTTCAAATTTTCTTTAGTTATAATTTTACTATTGCATGTGTTTAATATAATCAACAATTCTGTGAATTTATATTCCCCGTCAAAGTATGTTAAAGAGACATGGAAATCTTGAAGTATTTATCAATTATAATTAGCATCTCAATTTATTAATCAAGTATCGTTTTTAACTTTAAACCTGCTTCATATATAAATTAAATAAAAATATAAAAAAATTGGAGTTTGAAAATCTCACAGGTTTTAACATAATCAACATTTAGTAATTTTTATAAATTTGCAAATAGAATTTGTTTTCAATTGTTCAAATAATTATTTGAAATATGGATGTAGAAAAATTGAATTGAATTAAATTGGGATTTTAGTCGCACCAACAGCTAAGGTCATATGTCGACTTTCCAGCTTCCATTGGTGGAGGAAGACCCCAGATGCCCCTCCAACCAGGCGGTTGGTTACCTGGGTAGAACCACCGACGTTCCGCAAGCCATGAGAGCTGGCAGGGCCGTCACTCTGTTTTGGGGGACTGCGACCCACACCCTTGGGTGGGGGAATTTTAGCGCGATTTTACAGGAAAGGTGGAATTATTTTGAGGCCATAATTTTGATTATAATCATTGTTTTAAATAGCCTTCATGTTTTATTTATATTAAATACAAAAAAACAACAAAAAAAAACTTCATCAATAGGTATAACACTGCTGTTAGATTTGGAAAAAAATAAGGTACGACAATAAATTCGCCGTACATGGAAGAAACGGGACACAGCCTACAAATTTCATACTCAATATTTTACGTACCAGAAGTTTTGTTTTTATTTATTTTTTTCGAGTGGGAAGTTTGGTCAAAATTAGCCAAGCGGTTTCTGAGGAGAAGTTGTTTGAAGAAAAGTTAACAACGACGGACGAAGAGTGATCCCAATATAGCCTTCGGCTCAGGTGATCTAATAAAAAGGTCAATGATGCTTAAATGAAAGTTTGTAAACATTTTAGTAACTAACAAGAAATGTCACAGTAAGTGACAAATGCCCCCGAAGTGACCTGTAAGTGTGACCTTGACCTTGGAGCAATATGAAACCAACAGATATATTTAAAAATATTTAAAAAAAAATAAAATCAAACGAACAATAAAAATCAAATAAAATAAAATTTAAAAAATATTTAAAAAATAAATAAAAATAAAAATAAATAGAAGAAAAAAAAAATTAAAAAATTTAAATATTTTTGTCGCGACACGACTTCTTGTGGTGAGCAATTGTGCGAAGTTATTTGAAAATCCGTTGATTATTGTCCGAGTTATGAAGCGGAGACGATTGTATAGACGAACAGATTTTGAACTTTGATCTCTAAGTGTGACATTGACCTTGGAGCCAAGGACCTGGATTTTGTGCGCGACACGTCGTCTTGTTGTGGTGAGCAATTGTGCGAAGTTATTTGAAAATCCATCCATTATTGTCAGAGTTATGAAGCGGACACGAGTGTACAGACGAAAGGATTTTGACCTTTGATCTCTTAAGTGTGACCTTGACCTTGGAGCCACGGACCTGGATTTTGTGCGCGACACGTCTTGTTGTGGTGAGCAATTGTGCGAAGTTATTTGAATATCCATCCATTATTGTCAAGAGTTATGAAGCAGACACGAGTACAGACGAACGGATTTTGACCTTTGATCTCTAAGTGTGACCTTGATCTTGGAGCCACGGACCTGGATTTTGTGCGCGAAACGTCGTCTTTTTTTGGTGAGCAATTGTGCGAAGTTATTTGAAAATCCATCCATTATTGTTAGAGTTATGAAGCGGACACGAGTGTACAGACGCGGATTTTGACCTTTGATCTCTAAGTGTGACCTTGACCTTTGAGCCACGGACCTGGATTTTGTTCTCGACACATCGTCTTGTTGTGGTGAGCAATTGTGCGAAGTTATTTGAAAATCCATCCATTATTGTCAGAGTTATGAAGCGGACACGAGTGTACAGACAAACGGACAGACAGTGCGATTACTATATATGCCACCCTTAAAAACATAAAAACAATCGAGTTTGCTGTTTGCTGAGATGACAAGTGCATAAAATTGTTTAAAAATCTTGATTTTTTTAAAAACTCACGGTGTCCCGTTAGTTTTTCTCTTAACTTGCATTTGTTCAATCATTAATATTAATTGTTAGAATTATAAAGTTCAAAGCAAATTGATTTTACATTTTACTAACTCTTTATAATATTGCACCAATAATATATTGAAAATTCAGTAAAATAGTGAAGAAAATTGAAATCACAGTTGTTTTTTTAATTATATGCAAGCAGTTTTAAAGTCAAAATGACGCAGGATAGCTAAATCGAGGAGCACATTTTAATATTTGAATAAAACTCAAGATTGCCATGTGTCCCTTTAAATATCAGATAAAAAAAAACTCAGGAGTATCCATGGGAAATTTGAGTAAAATTGGCCAAGTGGTTTCTGAGAAAGAGCTGCTTAGGGACACCAATGCCCAAGCCGCTAGACGAAATTTGCCTATTAAGTTTCATGAGAGTGGGTGTTATTGTTTCGGAGTTATCGTCAAGAATGCATATTTCCATATAAGGTCATGGCGACCTGGACCTTTGACCCCCAAAAAAATTAGGGTTCCTCCTCTTACTAAGGGCAATGTACAGTTCATGATTGTGAGTGTTATAGTTTCAGAGTTACTGTCCGGAATGAGCAATTGTTTACGAACAGGCAGACATATAAAAAGTAGACAATAATCAAATCAGTAATATTTTAAGTTTTAGTAAGACAAAGGTTGGACCTAAACCCCATTATTTTTACAAGACTCTGTTAGTAAAATATCAGTCAAGACAAGATTGCTGGACAGACATAATGAGACATCATGCAATGCATAAGAACCAGCTAATGCATTATATACTTGCTCATTAGTCCATAATCTGAACCACACCGTAATTGAATGTTGTTTAACGGCTCATCAACACAGTATAGTTATTTAGAGCCGCCCCAGACAGAGGAATCCGGGAACCTGCCCTACTCTTATTATTGAACAGATTCCTATGATTCTTTAACATGCTCGAAGGATAGATCGGTTTACGTCCCCATCCGACGGACGAGGCTAAGGGAAAGTGTCTTGCCCAAGAACACACCGACGGAACTCAGTGGCACCACAGAGTATGGTGAACCCAGGGCCTCCGGTTACCACACCGTAAGTAAAACAAGTTGAATTTGAGGTCAAAATGTTCTAGTTCTGAAACGTTCTAGTTCTGAAACCAAATAGAAAGGAGTGCTAGTTATTTGTGAGCATCTACTTACCAGTACATGTCATCTTCAAAAATCCATATGTATATCATGGCCATTCATCACAGCCTGGAAAAGATGTTAATGCTCGAGTCTGGGCACCGACACTGTGACAATTTGTATTAGCAAACTGCGCGCATGGGTATACTGAAAACAGCATTAAAAAAAATGCAATTTAAAGCCAAACTAATTTGTCATAGTCGTTAATAGTATTGTTGTAAAACACAAATATACTTTATGTTATTTCTTGATGCAAGCCATTGTGGGTTAAAATTCAATTATTAAATTGTTATTATTAAACAAGAGGTCAATGATTTTCAAGCTATACTAATAGGTTTTGATAGCTATATCAGCATTTCTGTGAAGTTTTATAAAAATCTGTCAAGTAGTTTCAAAGTAGTAACAAAGATGGCCACTAGCGGCCATGTTTAATGTCGGTCGAATCAAAATAATCTTCGACAAGGATCAACATCATGTCAAGCTGATCAGTTTAGAAAAAGTCCCATATCAATATCACTTATAGTTTTCAAGAAGTAGTCGCTAAAACCTTGTTTTTAAAAAAAAAAATTTTTAGCCAAGGGGCCGTGTTGAATTTCCGGCCGACCTAAATTTTGCTGGGATCAATTAGACATCAAGAGCAACATTCCTGTGAAGTTTCATGAAAATCCGTCAAGTAGTTTCAGAGGAGTAGTCGCTACAAGTTTCTACTATATAACTCTTATGTAAACAAACAAAGATGGCCACTGGTGGCCATGTTTAATGTCAAATCCAAATAAATTTTGACAAGGATCAACATCATGTCATGCTGATCATTTTAGAAAAAGTCCCATATCAATATTATTTACAGTTTTCAAGAAGTAGGCTCTATAAACTTGTTTTTAAAAATCTATTTTTAGACGTGGCAGCCCTCTTGAATTTCCGGCCAACCTGAAATTTTGGTAAGATCAACTAGACATCAAGAGCAACATTCCTGTGAATTTTCAGAGGAGTATTCGCTACAAATATTTGATATATAAACTCTATGCAGACATGTTTAATGTCGAATCAAAATAATTTTCGGCTCGTTTTAAAAACAGTTCCATATCAATATTATTTAAAGTTTTAAAGAAAAAGACGCTACAAAAAAATTTGACAGACGGACGACTCGGACGCCGCACCATGGCATAAGCTCTCCTGATCTTTGATCAGTACAGCTATTAACATATAAAGATGCAGTTTTATTCAATATATTTATTATAGTCTGTCTATTTGTAGATCAGTTAAAAATTACTGGTTCTGCTTAGTTTTTAGTCTGTTTTGTACTGAAAATTACCTCTCACAATGGACCATGTCACACGATACATACAGCAATGAAAAGTGTTATTCTTTGAATGCCCGTCAGCCTGCAACCAAATTACTTTCTTGCAAAGTGTTTTACGGTTTTGCATTCTTATTTGAACCCTTAAGCATAGCTTTAAATCTTGTCCTTGCTGCTATAGTTTAATATGACCAAAAGTGCAAGTGACTGTCGGAAAAATGTGCTATCAATAATGTAAATATAGATCCCTAACGCTCATAAACATTGCCTGCACATGTATGTGTGATTTTAGGGGTCAGCTACTACTAGCCAACCTATACCTGGGTGTAATTTTTGGTTTTCAGACACTTCCCGCGATTGGAAATAATGTCCATTAAAATGGTACGAACAATTAGCGGGTCTCTCTTTTTTTAATTGTTTTCATCGCTTGCAGTCCACGCTAAAAAACATCGGCAAATTTACTATTGTTTTGCATAACAAATTGGCGGTAAATGCTCAGTGAACCCGTACCAATATTACAGGGAAAAAATGAGAAACAGAACCAGATAGAAACTGTAAATAACTGGTGACGCGGTTTCATACAATCAATAAAGCGGTCTCGTGAAAAGTATGCTGTGCACCACAAAAACTCTGATTGGCAAAAATAAGCTACCAAGATACGCATCGTTTCAAAAGAAATAGCGTACCTGGAAAATTACGTCCGTATATGGTATGGAGTGAATTAAAAGAAAATGAAGACTCTGAAATATCACGTAATTTACATGGATGCGCAGTCTATCTGGAGCACTGCAGAGCTAGAATCCCCTTTATAAAGTAGGTAGAGTATGTGGCACAACTCCATATGCAGGTTTCTGAAGACATCACGCAATGCCTGAATAAACAACTTATTTAAGCCTTATATACCACACATGCATACATAAAACTCACCAAAGAAAAGAATATCATGCCGATCTAGTCATGTTCCCTCTGACATGTTTAATGTTTTTCTCTCGAAATAGCTTGCTGTCATCTGTAATCTGGTTCCATATTTCCAAGTTTATCAATTTTCTTTGGTGAGTTTATGGTATGGTATAATTCAGGGTTCAGTCAATTAAAATCCAGTTATTGTTATTTAAGCAGGTATTGGGTGATGTCTTCAGAGTTTATATGCAGTGCTCCAGATAGGCTTTCAGCACACTGTATGCATGTTTTTGTTTTTTTACGTATTTACATTTACAAATTACAAACTTATGCGTATTTTTGTAAACATGTTTTATAAACAAGTTTTGTAAAAGGTATACTCTGTAAAAAAAGTTTTCGACCATGGCAGTGTTCGAACCCTTACAATGATCTCTGAACCTTGACATTCGACCATAACCCTTATTATCTCAGTTGATAATTCACAATAGACCAACAATCAACAATAATTATCGTTTACAATGGAAGTTTGCGAAAAAATAATAATCTTTTTATTGGTTACTCGAATGTGTGTTCGCGATATTTTTTTAAAATCAAATCTTGTTTGGAATTTAATGTTTCTGGTACCAAATTAACCGGGTAGGGTAGACCTTGGTTACTAAAAAAAGATACTTAAATTCTGTCCACTAGTTTTATTTTTATATGACTCTATATACCCTGGTCCAAAACCTTTTTCACCGAGTATATATTCATTAGTCATTACCATAAAAAACATTGCATATTTCATCTCCCCCTTTAAAAAAAAAAAGACAGAAGCAATGTTGAATGAATATATATTTAAGGGCATTATTGATTAATTTGTGTCAAATAGCTGACAAAAAAAGGCAATTTCTATTTTCTTGCAAGCATCTAACGAAACGTAAGTAAAATTCTGCACTTGACTGTCATTCAGTACCTCAAACATCAATAAGCATCCACTGAGTTCCCCTGCGAAATTTTCTAGAACTGTGCATGAACAATTCTTGAACTGTTCTGGATAGATTGTTCAAGAACTGTTCTTGAACTGTACCTAATCTGTTCTGGTACAGTTCTAGAGCAGTACGTGAACGTTAAATGAGACAAATTTTCTAGAACGTATGTTCAAGAACAGTTCTAGAACTTATGTTTAAGAACAGTTCTAGAACTATCTGTACTGGAACTGTTCTTGAACATAACCCAAGACTAGAAATTTTGTCTCATTTAACGTTCATGCACAGTTCCAGAACTGCTCAAGAACAGATGAAGCACAGTTCTAGAACTATCTGTACTGGAACTGTTCTAGAACTGTTCCAGAACGATCTGTACTGGAAGTGTTCTAGAACAGTTCTAGAACTATACTGGAACTGTTCTTGAACAGTTAAAGTAAGATAGTTCTAGAACTGTTCTTGAACATAAGTTCAAGAAATTTTGTCTCATCTAACTCAAGAACAGATGAAGCATAGCTCAAGAATAGTTCTTGAACAATCTATCCAGAACAATTCCTGCACAGTTCCAGAACTCCCTTGGCCACTAATTTAACCTACATAGCAGTTAAAGAACAATTCATTAATTGAACCTTCAGAATGCCTGGTCATACTTGGGGAAATGTTACATATGATACTGAAATGAAATAATATCTGCAGTGCTGAATACCATTTTTCTGTCAGCAACAAAAAAGAAAGTCAATCCGCGAAAACACATGACAATAGGGGTTTCATTTTAAAATACTGTTTCTAAAGACTACATTTAGAAATTTCATCTTTCAAATACAACTATTAAATGTATAAGATGTTTTGACACAATAAGTAATGAAAGTATTATCACAAAACACTTACATTTAATCATTAAATGATGCAAGCACAATCTTCAGTTGGACTGCCATTTTACCGCCAAAAATTCAAAAGAATGGCGTCTTCATTTTATTTGCAATTTTGTCAGAATCACTCAGGTGTCATATATTCTTTACCTACTTAAATGAAGACATGGGCTTTTAAACTGCAGATAATGTTATTATATTAAACTGTTCATGCATTAATGTCATTATCATATATTTGTTTGTTAATAGTAGTATAGATTTGTTTAATTAATGAAGATGAACACCTGCGAAACATGTTCTTAATATGTTCTTAAACATTGAACATTTTCAAGAACTATTAAAGAACATTTCAAGAACTGTAATTTTTCTTTTAACCTAATACTGTGTTGATGAGCCGTTAAACAACATTCATAAACATTCAGTTTGTTATGGAAAAACCTGTTCTGGAAATGGTGTAATAAATTATGTTGTTTTGTGGAAATACTCAAAAGATTTGAAACTGTTGAATTTTAATTTAACAAAATTTAAGTGCTACAAAATAATTGAATTGAATTGAATTGAAAGTCTTTATTTATCGAGGGTGACCCAATTAGTTTATACTAATCTAAATGTCTTTTTATACCAAGTTTATGGATAACTGTTTTCATGTCCCAGCAAAAGCCATCTATGTATACTTGGGGTGTGTTCAAGCTACTTAAAACAAAGAAATTTCAGTTTAATACCTGTGCCTGTCAGCATTACAAAAATAATGCCTTTTTCAAACACTGTATCAGTAAGTAGTGTGACTAATAAGGGAAGATCACAATAGTTTATTAGGTGGTTAATATTGTGACTAATGCTTACTAATTTAATGTATATTTACATTTGCACAGCTGTAATCGATTTGTAACAACATTCCTATTAAGATAACATATTTGTAGATATTTTAAGCACATCTTAATTACATTTCCTATTTGTAGCATGGTCACAGACAATTCTCTTTGTTCAGACACATGTGTAAATCGATTAATTCAAAATAAGACCTGTCAGAATAACTGTGAGAATAACAGGGAGAATAACTGTTAGAATAACTGAAATAGAGCTGAAATGGACATGCTACAAAACAAATAGAGTATGGTTTCATCTCGTTGGTTAATTTAAACACCTCGATGGGCGTAGCCCATCTCGATGTTTAAATGAACCAACTCAATGAAACCATACTCTATCTATTACTTAAAGAAATTTAGTTCACATTTTAAAGAACATTTGAAGAACTTTAAATAGAGAAGATGTTCTAAAACTGTTCTTAAACAATTTCAAGAACAAATGAAGAACAGTTTAGGAACTTCAAGGGTTTAAACTGTTCTTAATTAGTGCTTAACACTTAAAGTTTAAGAACACTTAAGAGTTAAGAACTAATTAAGAACGGTTTAAGAACCCTTGAAGTTCCTGAACGGTTCTTCATTTGTTCTTCAAATTGTTCAAGAACATTTTTAGAACATTTTCTCTATTTAAAGGTTCTTGAACTGTTCTAAACTTGTTCAAGAACCTTTCAAGAATATCTTAAGAAAAATTAAAGTTCTTGAAATGATCTTCAATAGTTCTTGAAAATGTTCAAGAACATATTAAGAACATGTTCTAGAACAATGAATCAAAAATAGTTCAGGAACTGTTCTTAATGTTCTAGAACTGTTCATGAACTGTTCTTGAGTATAAGAACAGAGTTTCGCAGGGGTATGGTTGGACGCACTCTACTTTTCTAAGCTTTTAAGTTGGGTGTACGTGGGTATTCGGTTTTCCATATTTATCGGCGATTATATCATAGGTTATTAGATTTGTATGGCTAAATATTACTTGGAACGAGTTGTTTTGGAAAAGGACGACGAGTCCTGCGCCAAAACAACGAGTTCCAAGTAATATTTAGCCATACAAATTCAATAACCTTTTTACTGCATACTTTCATATTGTTTTCGATCAATGTTAATTGTATGACTATTACTTTTCGTTGTATTTGTGTTATTTTTATAGCTTTTGATGGAATTCCCATCTTGTCATTCAGTTTCATTTTGTGTGGATGATTAGTTTGCGCGAAAACGACGTCGGATGACGTCATTAAAAACATCAAGCGATTTTCTAAAGTTTGTTTACCATTTGATAACGTTAAAAACAGTGGGTGAGTGACCATTTCAATTATTTTATCAATTTCTGCCATAAAAGGTTGAAAAAAAAACACGTATTTTTTTGTTGACACTATACCAAGGATTCCGTTATTTTTATTTGAAAGTAGTTCCTTATTTCTATTTCGCGGCTCTTAGCAAGCACGAGCAAAAGTTCCGGTGCAATATCAATGTGTGCAATATCGTAGAATATTGCACACTTAGCTCAATGCAAACTAAACGGGACAATATGAAACTAAGTATACAATAAATATATATATGCGTCTTATCTGGAGCACTGTATGAGCAACCACTCTTCCGGGGAATGTTTACGGACGTGAATCAAGCTGGCACAGAAGCAACGAGTATTGGCTGCACATTGTTCTGCTTGCACACAGGACCGACACATCCCCTCCGAAGGCTGGCATACTTTCACACCGAAGGCTGGCATACTTTCAGAGTACCTTGCTCAAGTAAGATACTACCACACACACTGACATGATACAAAGACCCTGTTAGAGATTGCTTATCTGGAAGGAAAGCATCAAAGGTTTCGGGGGCATATAGTAATCGTACCGTCCGTCATTCCGCGGATTTTTAATTAACTTGGCACAAGTGATCACCATAACAAGATGATGTGTCGCGCGCAAAACCCAGATCCGTACATCAAAGGTCAAGGTCACACTTTAAGTTCATAGGTCAAACACAGGTAGGCAATTTCGTGTCCGGACCGTAACGTCACAACCCCTGCAGGAATTTTTAATTAACTTGGCACAAGTGATCACCATAACAAGCAATCTGTCATGCGCAAAACCCAGGTCCGTACCTCAAGGTCAAGGTCACACTTGAACTTCATAGGTCAAAAACAGGTACGCAATTTCGTGTCCGGACCGTAACGTCACAACCCCTGCAGGGATTTTTAAATAACTTGGTACAAGTGATCACCATTATAACAAGACAATGTGTCGCGCGCAAAACCCAGGTCGGTACCTCAAAGGTCAAGGTCACACTTGAAGTTATTAGGTAAAAAACAGGTACGCAATTTCGTATCCGGACCGTTATGTCACAACCCCTGCAGGGATTTTTAAATAACTTGGCACAAGTGATCACTTGGAGGTCAAAAGTCAAATTGTGTCCGGTCATTCATGGACGGATTTTCAAATAACTTGGCACAAATGCTCACCACAACCAAACAATGTGTCGCGCACAAAATCCAGGTCCGTGGCTCCAAGGTCAAGGTCATACTTAGAGGTCAAATGTGACTTTGGGGGTATTTCTCACTAACAGTGCTATTTCTTGTTTACTAATATTTCTGCACCGATATCCACAGACATATTAATAAATTTGTTATTAGGTCTGTGCAATATCAGACTAATATCGCCATGTTTTGTTGTTGCATAGACTGCTTAACTGCACATATTTTGTGTTGACGCCACATTTGTGTAATGTAGCCTCATTTGTATACCTTTACCCACTAGAATATGCAGGGTTCAAATTTAAAACTTATTTACTTGCTAAATTTGCAGATTGCAAGTAGGAAACATTAGTACTTGATAAATTGTTCAAGTAATAAAAGAAAACTACCTTACTAGGTCTCAGTCTACATGTATTCACTGAACATATTTATCTAACATGGTTATAAATAGGTGGATATAAGTAAGTATAATTATACATTATTACATTCCTGCATCTAGCTGAATGTGAAATTGTCATTATTTACAGGTATAGCAATCCTTTTAAAATGAAACAAGGTTTCAAATTATATTAATGCAAGTACCTTAATTAAAATAGCAAGTAGAAAACCTTTGCACCTGCTTTTTTATAGCAAGTGGCTAAAAATGTAAGTCAGAATATGCCAGGCGCGCAGCGTGCAATACTCATTTACTCACGTGAGTAAACTTTTCAAACGAAGGCTCAAAAAATAAAAAATCGAAATACACAATAAAAAGATGAGCCTAAATGCACCAGAAGTCATGTACAGCGTAATGAGTACACAAATATTTATTTGACATAGTGTGTGCAGTTTAATTTTATTCAGTTATTTTGTTAGAGTAATTCTCTTAGTTGAAACGCTTCCGAGTGCTTCGTCAACTGTATCAGTTTATGTGTTAATGAGCAAATTCTGCCTTTAAATTTGATCACTGATATGTGTTTTATCATTTCTGAGAATTTAATTTATCATGTTTCTAGTCATTGAATTAACAATGTTTTTTCTTTGTATGATGTTTTACGTCCTTTTCAACGAATTAACAATGAACTTGGACTGTAATAAAGTCCTGAATAAAAGTAAAGATTGTGCACATTATCGAGAATACTACTATAAAACATGTTTAAAATTTTGACTTGTAAGTGGAAATCCAAGCATCACAACATTTGATTTTGAAATGCCCACTTCACTTTGTTGCGGACATTAAAAGGTTGCACATTTCAAATTAAATCAATTTTGTGCATAGGTGCATGTACAGCAGTAATTGAGTTTAGGGTTATATTACTACAGGCACACATTTTATACCCGTTCCAGTTCTTAGAAAAGGGTTTAAAAAATCACGGAGCCAGTGTGCTTGCCAACTAATTTTTGTGTCCTCGATAGATCAGATTTTCTTGCATACCGGACAAGGATATCCGTCATTTTACAGAGGCTAGATATTTCCATCTCACCCTAGGGTCGAGATAAAATTCATGCGTGCCAACATCTGGTATACCGAAAAACATGCAAAACGATAGTAGCTGGCGGCGTCAATGCACAACATGTCTCTGATTTGCAAGAAAAATAATCTATCATGTGTATTCAGTTCAAATAGGGAATTCCAACCCTCGGTATAAGTGTTTTAAGCCTCGGTTCCGATAAAAACACGTATACCGAGGGTTGGAATTCCCTATCTTCATCGGATACCCATGAAAGATTCTTATAATAAAGCAATACTAGCAGGGTTGTCTCTAATAGCCCGTAACCGGCTATATTCGCCGTCTGTTTTGAATGTGGAGCTGGCGGTAAACAATTTTTATTTATATTTTTTTTAATCAGTATAAAATATTTTGAAATTATTTCATCATCTGAAAGAATCATGAAATAACTAAAAATCCTGACCTTAATTAGCACCAAAAACATGAGATTGCGTGAGACCTCATGCTTATTCGCGGGGAAGAATGCACGTCTATAAACGTCTAGACACTTTTTTATATACGCGGTCTAGGTTGCATCTATAAAAGTCTGTATGTAAAAAAAGCACACAAAGACGGCAACCATTTCACAACACAGTTAATTTTACATAGCTCTGCATGTGTAGCAGGACCCCTCTGGACCTGACTGTAGAACTTGATGAATTTTCTTAAACATGTTAAAAATATTTTCTTTGTGAAACTTGATGTCTGTTGCACGAAAAATAATGAACGAGACAGATTTGTTCACCCACAGACATTTTTGTTATTAGGTCTGTGGTTCACCACAAGTTATATTTGGGGGATTATACGCCACGGGATATCTTTTAGAAAGTTTCACACACTGGCAGTGATTCCAATGAATAAATAAAAATTCAGAGACAAATTTCAATCGGATGCCATGATCAGGTTATTATGTCAGAACAGACTTCAGTACAGTACATGTACTGGTATGGTAAATGGCAAGATCGATGAATAACAAATCCTTTACCAAACGTTCCGAACGATAGCATGATACAAATATAGTGACAGTGTGATAAACGACAATATTATGTTATTTTTCCTTTTTAGCGAGCATCATATGCAGCAATATGGAACATCAGATAATAAAAAAGCAAATTTATAAGATATTTACTACAGGTGCCCCTCCCACCAACTCGGCAAAGCCAACTGCCTCGCATTTAATTTCATCACACCTTCATAACCTGGAAGTATTCTAAACATATAAATCAACATAAAACAAGTCGTTGTACCACACATATTCAATGGACAGTTACCATCTTCCTACCATTGGTCGTCTTATGATGATTTGCTACACCCATCCGAGTCTGCTACTCAAAAAACGACATTTTGTGAAGGCTGCTTCACTGCGCATGTCCCTTCTCTTTGTAGCGTTGACGATTCTTTTCTCCAAGTACCCTAACCTAAGTCTATTTACAGTTTCTGGTAATACCATTCTATAAATCTTATTATTGAATTAATAATAAAGGAAAGATTGCAACGGCCTCAATACTATTAAACAGGGTTAAAAAGATCGTTCTACATGGACTTTTCAGATCCTACAGTATTCTGAAATCCGAACATCACGATTTGTGATTTTTAACATACTCTGTTTATTCCAGAAGCTTTTTATTTATAAAACCAAACATGTTTGAACTAAAATTACGAAAACAAGCATTTGTATGTGTTTTTATTTGATAAAATACAATAAATAAGAATATTCGTAAATGGCCCCTCCGTTTCGGAATTCGTAATTGGTTGGTTCTTCGCAAACGGCGTATAACATCTACACTATATACAGAACCGTCTACACTATATACAGAACCGACAAGTTGGAACTACTCGGCGATCTTCAACACAGGCAAAACCGGCTCTTTCCCTCTCATTCTACAAGATGCCATGTATTTGTTCCAACGAAACGTTGCTTGATTTTAAAAGCAGTTCATCGGTCAATCAAGAATCGAAATAAAATTAACCCATACTTTTTAAAATGGGTGGGAAGTAACACTTTGCGACGGAATAGCTGTATAAATTGTAGATAGAAACAGTTAAATGCGCATTGCTCTTTCTTGCTATTTTTAAGGAAGGGAGTTGTTTTTTAGCAGAAACAAACTGGATAGAGCTTTAAGGCAACATGCCGAGGCCACCGGAGAGGTTTGTGAGAAAGTTGTTCTCAGAACGGCAGGTCAGCGTGGAACCAACGTGTTCTTAAACGAGGATCAAGTGATAGACTTGCTATCAGGATCTCTGGTTAGAATTTTTAGATCTTAAATAATTTATCCGTGCGTATTCATGTTATTATTATTGTTATGTAATATAAATAAACAAGCAGTAAAAATATAAGAGTTTATGAATCACATGTGAATTTATAAACAATAAAAAGGTAAGATTTATATTTTAATCGCAAACCCCGCATTTGCACTGGCATTTATATAACAGTAGGTATAAAAGGCGAACAGGAAAAGTAGCTTAAACAGAAGGCAGTCAAACAAAAACACGCTGACTCAACAAAGAACGTTGTCATGGATAAAAGCAATTATGAGAACACAAATTGATTTTATTATTGTTGCACCCGAATGCCAAAATAACACCTATAGTATTGACGATGTGCCAACACGCGACCAGATGTATAATTGTTACTTAACGCTTTCAAACAAATTAAACCTTGCTTTTATATAAAAGAGCTGAATACTGTTAACTTGTGAAATTATTATCTGTGACACTCACTTTCTATACATTTTTCACAGATCGATCCATCTACACTCGAAATGGTTTGGGTGGTAGACTGGCCAGGTTCGAATTTGCCCAGGGAGGATTTGTTTCATCGTATCTTAACGCCTATTGACCTGCGACCTTTGCAGGTTAGTAGACATCATATACATGTATATATAATATGCAATACATACTATAGAAAAAGTTGCAAACAAGCCAAGTCGAACCAACTCCATTGTCTGTGAATAAAGATAGAGGTTAATCAACATTTGTTTCGAATTACGAGAAATATACAATTCCGGAGGGCAGATATCTGATAAAAACAAGAGTTATTACTAGATATGTACTGCTTACATTGGCAATTTTGCCATATATGATAACATATGATTTCATTCTCATATGAGAATCATATGATTCTATTACAAAAGGAGCCACATATGAGTATCATGTGATACCTAGTATATGATATGTTTCATATAAGTCTCATATGAAAATAAATTCATAAACGTTTAGTTTTTAAACACACATTTTCTAATAAGTGTTACGAAAAAAATATTTGTCCAACTTTCATATGATTCCATGATTATACTCGTATGATTCGTATATAGAAAGTTTTATTTGTGAATCATGTACTGCTTCTTACATATCACGATCATATAACAGGTATCACATGATTCTCATATGTCGCCTGTGTACAATACGAAATCAATGATAATCTATATATTATATTTCTTCGCAATAATGTTTTATAAAACATGACTTTAAAGCTACTCTTACACACATTTTATATGCAACGATGTAAATTCATGTCTTGAGGTGATTATTAATTATTGTTTCCCACTAGGGTATTATAATTTCCTAGACATCTCTATTAATTACCGGCAGACATGTTATATGACTATTTATCTTGTAAATATTCATCTTTCAGATATAAACTAATATACTAATTCTTACTGACACCAGTATATTGGTATATTTACGAGAACTCGCCCAGGCGCGCTCAAACAATGTGTGGTGGATCTTAAACGGTTACCACGGCGATTAAATTCATTGACACTGCTTCCTTTATACATGTATTAATTATGTATATAACGTTAAATTCAACGCTGACATTTAATACGCATTCTTGAAAAGCAGTAACAACACCTAAACATGCATTTGAGTGTGTGTAGGGTGGGTGGGGTGGGGTGTAGTCCCTCCACCAATTAAAGCAATGTTTTGTTTCGAATTACGAGAAATATACAATTCCGGAGGGCAGTTTAGATATCTGATAAAAACAAAAGTTATTACTAGATATGTACTGCTTACATTGGCAATTTTGCCACATATGATAACATATGATTTCATTCTCATATGAGAATCATATGATTCTATTACAAAAGGAGCCACCTATGAGAATCATATGATACCTATTATATGATATGTTTCATATAAGTCTCATATGAGAATAAATTCATAAATGTTTAGATTTTAAAACACACACATTTTCTTATACGTGTTATGAAAAAAATAATATACTGACGTCAATTAGTATAAAGTTTAAATCTGAAAGATGAATATTACAAGATAACTATTATTAACATGTCTGCCTGTAATCAATAAACATGTCTAATAGTGCATCTTCTAATGTATATTGAGGATATGACACACCCACTACAGCCACATATCATTCCAGTACATGCTGTTATTGGCCCAGCAGAGAGAAAATAAACGGTCAGGAGAACTGTCCAATATGGTTCATTAACACGTTTGTTATTTATGACCTCCCGCCTGCCGCCAATCATTATGCAGCCTTTCATCAACTGTTAATGAACTGTTAAATTGCTGAATGGTTTTTATTTCAATGGGATCCGGGATGCAATAAATAGCAAGCTTGTGTTAAGGAGGCTCAAAGATTACAATCAAAAGATATGTACTGGTAAACAACACTACATCCATAATGACCCATGATGTTTTAATGAGCAGTAAAGACTAAATTAAGCATTGTTGTTCATGCCTATGCTAAATATCGTGAACTGTCTTTTTGTAGTATATAATGAAAGATAATTTACAATACACATGTCAATTAAATGTATTTTGTAGTAAGGACACACAATCAGTTTTTCTTGCCCCTTCTTTTTTTTGTATATTATATTTTTATTTTGCTCCCATCAAGGTACCGTATAACAAAACAATTTTACAAAGCATGAACATTGTACATGCCAATTTTAAAGGCTAGAATTAAAGGAGACTATAACAGTGAAGATTGAATCGAGGAAAAATGTAATGCCTCTTAGTTTAAATATAAGCCAATATCGCGGGTATCAATGTCTGCAGGGTCTTATAAAAACAACAATAAACTACGCTGTGATCTTGGGTGAAACATGTCTCATAATGTTTACAGTGTTAGCAAGACGGAGGCACTCACAATTTCCAAGTGTCTTGGTGGTGATTTAAAGCGTTTATCAATTTTTATCAAAATTTTAGGAGTTTTTGGATTTCGCAGCAGAGTTCTTCAGAATAATTTCGGTGCGGCTCTGCTGGCATGGTGTGCCATGTATATGCTGCATAAATACAGATGGATCTTGAAGAACATGAGGCATTTCAACCTTCCTATTTTGTATGGTAAACCTACAGTTGGTAAGACGTTGGTCGCCCAGTGTGGGGCGTGGTTGAATGGCTGCACAGAACTACAATTTGCGTCAAGGTATATTCGTTGATAACAATTTCTAAAACATAAGTAATATATAATATATAATAATCAGGTTATATATAATAACCTAGGAATATTTATGTGAGGAAGCTATCCAGCTGGCTTGCGGAACGTCGGCATTTCTACCCAGGTGCCTGCTCATGCACGAATATTGCCCAGAAGGGCACCTAGTGTCTTCCTCCACCAGTGGAAGCTGGAAAGTCGCCAAATGATCTTAACCGATGGTGCGACTATAAAATCCAATTTAATTCAATTCAATTCAATATAAAATAACCTACTCGTTTATTGCAACATAGTGTTCACAGAACGGTGCATTTACAATAGAACCAGCGATCGTATTATTGTATATAGTAATTACGCATACCATTAGAATACACGTTCGGATCATAACTTCACCGCGTCTACTTTTGAAAGACATGTGCTTATAAGGCACATGTACATGTGATATTGCAAAACATACTTGTAAACCAACACTTTTGGTCTGGAAGTGGTATACAGAATTATAGTATTATCGTGTACATGACTATACAATGGTGCATTTTGAAATCATTTAAATAATGTTTAACATTTATGATCTCACATTAATTTTAAAACAATAGACACGGTGGTACATGTTCTAAGTTCTGTATTATGTTAGTGCGAACGTTCAGTCTATTAATGCTGCCATGTTGGTTACAGAATAGTTCATGGCAGAAATTTCTTTGCTTTCACTGTCCCATTTTATTGGGATGTGTGGGGTTTGGTGCACCTTATAACGTGGCATTTTTGCTGCTGGCCGTTCCAAGGCGGCAGTCCTACTCCCTGTTTGTGTTTGTGACGTCATATGCCTTGTTTCATTCTCATGTTTGTCGTTTTGCATGTTTTGTGGTTTACTGTGATATATGAAAGCTGCACTTCCTGTTCGACTTTTATATTTACTTTCATGAAATATCTCACGTGATTTCAACAATTTCTAAATGGCGTCGTACTTTTGGTGATTTCGTAACATCACAGTTGATATTCTCGCTGAATGCGTGTTATGTAATTAATATAATTTTACATTCGTGCTCATTTATGATTGAAGTTAAACTCCTTAGCACAATTGAAATGATGCTCGAGACGTTGCCATATCGTTTTCATAATTTCAGCTATAAATTAGCACGCATGTAAGCCCCTCTGTACAGGCACTGTAAATTACCTAATACCAGTACTAATCTCTTCATTTCCATATTAATGAAGATGTACTTCACCCTTTCTGATGTCCTGGCTAACAAGCAGCACTATGCCTTTTGTTTGGGATGACCTTCACCAGCAGTTACGTTTATATTACACGTAATTGGTTACAGTAGGGCTGTTATAGGGCTCTTAATTTATTGTAGGTAGTGATTTGAAAATGAAATAATCAAAATTCTACATAAATCAGTGGAACCGGTTCTTAAAGGGTAAATACAACTATATAACACTTGAAAATAAATCAAAAACATTTAAGAGATACTGTTCAACTTCCTCGTACAATTTAATTGTTTGAACCAAATATTGATAGGTGGCTATAGTGTGTAAAACTAGGAAAAAACGTATACTGTATGAATAATGTATAGGTTCGCTTGAGATGTTATCTCCCTTTATGAAATTCCGTTATTTTGAAATGAACTAATGGGCTTATAGAAACTCTAACTTTCACTATAATTGCATGGACATATTCTTGCTTACAAAATGTCTTTGTTGAAAATAGCACAAAGCTCTGCGCCAATATCACACACTTGGCTGATTATACTTAAACAGGATTTTCTGTTTGTTTTTGTCAAATTGAAAATGAGTAATACCATACAATAAGATATGTGTCCTAATGTAAAACGTGCGTAAATAGAACGTAAATCAAAACTGGTATTTTCTATGCTTATTTGAACGAAATTGAAGGAGATAATGAGGTTAGGCAAACACAAATAAATTATTATAGATACATGTATAATAATGCATTTCACAAACTATCCAAAGTATTCATTATTAGTAAATAGTAATTAGGGACTAGGAACCAATAAATAGGAACTAGTTAACAGTAATTAGGGACTAAGAACCAGTAAATAGGAACTAGTAAACAGTAATTAGTGACTAGGAACCAGTAAGTAGGAGCTAGGAACTTGTAAAAAGAAACGATGCATCTGCAGTGTAAAGTACAAATCTAACAGATTCCCACAAGATAAGTATCAACCAGAAGCAAACAATCATGCACGGGTGGTAGTGTAAGTCACAGAAATCATATAATACTGTACACATGCCAATGAAATCATATAACACTGTACAAATGCCAATGAAATTATATAATACTGTACAAATGCCAATGAAGTCATATAATACTGTACAAATGCCAATGAAATCATATAATACTGTACAAATGCCAATGAAAGCATATCATACTGTACAAATGCCAATGAGAAAAACAGAAGTATAATCTACATATTATATTGTTCATTTTCTTTTCAAATTACGGGTCTTGTCTAAGCAGTAGCGAGATACATGTGTATACATGATTGACCAGTGATGCAACACCTAAACATTGGCATATATTGTTTGTTGATATAGCTGTTTGAAAGAGTTTAGTTGAAGAGTTCATGAAAGATTGAAACGATTTGTGCAATGTTTCAATTATTAAGTTGCATTTGGGAACATGTATTCACATAAATACACACTAGAGTCAGATCAAATATGTATTTCAAAGAATCTGACTAATCTGAGAAATAAGTCGTGCGATCTAATCTAAGTGTGTCACCAGACTAATCTGAGAAAGAAGTCGTGCGATCTAATCTAATTGTGTCACCAAATGTGTCTTAATCATAAGGCCAACTTAAAAAGAAAAAGAAAATAAACGTACGTGTTAATGTTGTTAATATGAATAACAAATGAACGCTACTTATGCTATGTCTGTCTATTGATATGCGTAATGGAACTGCTAGTGCAATTCGTATAAAATCACCATTGATTTGTTTTGTCACTGACATATAATATGTTATCAATGCTTAATATAGTAATTTATGTATATTGTATATATTATGTGATTGTTAGCATAATCTCCTGTAAGGAGGACATAAAGAGAGTGAAAGAACGAATGCTTGGTTATGCTGCGACCGGTTGTGATATGTGGTGTAGGTTTTTGTTATTGAGGTCCATTCAATACGTTCAACATTACATCTTATGTACCCTCATATACAATAAACTTAGATCCCTTTCTATAATTCCAATCCGAATTTGCGAGAGGAATAATTTAGTTTATTATAAATTAAAAAATATGACGAGTTTGTTGAAAACTCATCAATAAGCCTATAACCGAAATGTCTTTCAAGCAAACTGCAGGTAAAGAGTCTGGTTATATTAATGAAGACATAGCGTTTTTCAGACGGATGCTAAAGATTCGAACAGATGCTTATTTGTCCATGGCGTTTTTCAGACGGATGCTAAAGATTCGTACAGATGCTTATTTGTCCATGGCGTTTTTCAGACGGATGCTAAAGATTCGTACAGATGCTTATTTGTCCATGGCGTTTTTCAGATGCTAAAGATTTGTACATATGCTTATTTGTCCATGGCGTTTTTCAGACGGATGCTGAAGATTCGTACATATGCCTATTTGTCCATGGCGTTTTTCAGACGGATGCTAAAGATTCGTACAGATGCTTATTTGTCCATGGCGTTTTTCAGACGGATGCTAAAGATTCGAACATAAGCTTATTTGTCCATGGCGTTTTTCAGACGGATGTTAAAGATTCGTACATATTCTTATTTGTCCATGGCGTTTTTGAGACGGATGTTAAAGATTCGTACAGAGGCTTATTTGTCCATGGCGTTTTTCAGACGGATGCTAAAGATTCGTACAGATGCCTAGTTGTCCATGGCGTTTTTCAGATGGATGCTAAAGATTCGTACAGATGCCTATTTGTCCATGGCGTTTTTGAGACGGATGCTAAAGAATCGAATAGATGCTTATTTGTCCATGGCGTTTTTCAGACGGATGCTAAAGATTCGTACAGATGCCTATTTGTCCATGGCGTTTTTCAGACGGATGCTAAAGATTCTTACAGATGCTTATTTGTCCATGGCGTTTTTCAAACGGATGCTAAAGATTCGTACATATGCTTATTTGTCCATGGCGTTTTTCAGACGGATGCTAAAAGTTCGTACAGTTGCGTATTTGTCCATGGCGTTTTTCAGACGGATGCTAAATATTCGTACATATGCTTATTTGTCCATGGTGTTTTTCAGACGGATGCTAAAGATTCGAACAGATGCTTATTTGTCCATGGCGTTTATAAGACGGATGCTTAAGATGCGTAGATATGCTTATTTGTCCATGGCTTGTGGAAAGTGAAAGCAACGAGCCCTTGTGTAAAACTTATCTGATTCTATATGTTAGTATGACTATGTCATATTGAATTTGCCCAAATGTACACTTCTGAATGATCGTGGATTAACGACGAAAGCAAAATGTATATATTTCATTTTACCGGCCTGACTAATTATAATAAATACAACTAGGCTCAACATTTCTCCCGAATCAAGTAACATCTGCTCTGCAGTGTGTGAAGGTTATTGTAGATAATTATTGTTTGACAGTGCATCTCACGATCAGGATAAGATAAACAATCTTCTATTACCACACATTTGCAGAAAAATGGTATGATAATTAATCAAATATCTCGACTCGAGTTATACAAATCGTTTCGGGTACATTTTAAATGCAGTTCTAGAGCATAATGATCAATTAATGGAATCACATACAACAATGATTGATTTATTAATTTATTAGATATTTACGAAACAACAAAACATGATTTCGAGATTTTAATCGGCGCGTAATAACCACAACTGCCTGGTTAGGGGCCAGTTTCGTCCAAGCCTATCTCATTTAAGCGTCATTCATTAAGAGTCTTATTTAAGCATCTCATTTAAGCGTCATTCATTAAGCGTCTTATTTAAGCATCTCAGTTAAGCGTCATTTATTAAGCGTCTTATTTAAGCATCTCAGTTAAGCGTCATTCATTAAGCGTCTTATTTGAGCATCATCTCATTAAAGCGTCATTCATTAAGCGTCTCATTTAAGCATCTCATTTAAGCGTCATTCATTAAGCATCTCATTTAAGCACCTCAGTTAAGCGTCATTCATTAAGCGTCGTATTTAAGCGTCATTCATTAAGCGTCTCATTTAAGCGTCATTCTCAATTAAGAACTGTTTTACACTGCAAATTACTTACGCGATGTTACTTATTGACAAACGTTTAGCACTGAAGATCGGAAACAGAAGAAACAACCAAAAAGTGAATAAGGGGTACAAAATCTAAAGGGATTATTTCTCCGAAAATTGTATTTACTTCCTTATATGGCGTTGGGGATGCGCGCGCATACTGCCGCGTAATACATTATTTAAAAAAATAACACTGTTATGACGTTATATTTTTATCACACTTCAGCAGACACAGTTAAAATATACCGTGATAATATATTTTAACCAAATAGAAGCAACTCGTACAACTTGTATATGTCTGATTTACACAGAGTTACCCAAATTGTCGTCGTTGAACATATTACACGTTACCAGGCGCATTGTTATAGCGATCGAGGTGAATGACGGAACAATGCAAACATACAATTTTTACAACGAAATTGCTGAATAGACTTGCAAACATGTTTTTATGTCATAACAAATAATTGTATCATGACCTAGGTGAATCTATCACTCGATAAAAAAAATGACAGAAACTGGGTGTAGGAGGCCATGGTGTCCGCAAGGCCATTGTATCCGCAGGGAGCGTCTCGACGTTAAGTGATCGAGTGTAAGGTTGTGTTATAAACGTATTGGGTGGAGAAATAATGAGTCACATACGACAGGTTTCTGATTTGATGACAACAGCCAAGCAACGGCTGCGCATTGGCATTATAAAGTGACTCATAATGCGCTGTATAATACTAGTATACAACTCATGTACAAGCAGTAGCTCAAGTGAATACTAGTATACAACTCATATACAAGCAGTAGCTCAAGTGAATACCAGTATACAACTCATGTACAAGCAGAAGCTTAAGTGAATACTAGTATACAACTCATGTACAAGCAGTAGCTCAAGTGAATACCAGTATACAACTCATGTACAAGCATTAGCTCAAGTAAATACCAGTATACAACTCATGTACAAGCAGTAGCTCAAGTGAATACCAGTATACAACTCATGTACAAGCAGAAGCTCAAGTGAATACTAGTATACAATTCATGTACAAGCAGATTTTTTTATAGTTTCGTTCTTTCGGGGCAAACGGTTCTATTGTTCGTGCATTCGACTTCAAAAAAACACGACTAGAAATATGTTTCGGTGTTATGTTCTCCGACCCTGAAACCACTCAGGTAAATTTTCGACATCTTGTGTTATGGTACTATCGTCCCGAAAAAAATAGAACGAAAGAGGCATAATCACCCACTATAAACAAGCTCTATACCACGTCATCACGTGTCACAACTGTAGTAAGGCTAAATGTTAAAAGTATGCTAAGTGTTAAAACTTACGCTAAATGTTAAAAATCTTCCGCCTAAATGTTAAAAACGTCAGCATTTCCTCCAATGTTATAACTTACGCTAAATGCGATAAACGTACTTACCGCTAAATATTATAATTGTTTACACTTAGTGGAATCCGTCAAACACTAAATGTTAAAAGTCATATATATTTGTGTAAAACATCGAATTGTAGAACGTAGCTGTTTAAACGAGCCAATAGTTTAAATCAGACCTGACAGCAAATATATGTATATGTATTGTTATTTTCATGAGTGACTTACTCATTGCTCTCTTGTACTCATGTGTTTGTGTGCTTCCTTTGGAAATGTACATACTGTGTATGCGGTATTTGTGTTCTAGTATATATGATGTTTGTCATAAAATCTACAGCTATACTCATCAATATTGTGACGTCCCTCTATGTGGGGAGTCTCATGATTATTTACAATATGACTAGCGGAAGCATTTCTGAAATAATGGTAGATCTAGTGTGAAAACTGTGTTTCGTTGGAATATTAAAAGAACACAACTCGTAGCTTTTTTTACAATGAATTTATCACTGTAATTTCAAATTTAGACACCTTTCAATCGTTCTTTCAATCATTAAACAATGTGTACAGAAGTGTGACCGTTTTATCAATACGAATGTATAAAAGTGACACCTAGATAAGACCCATCCCAATTTCGAGATGGACAAAGAGAGAGTTTGCACTTGTGAGACCTTGGTTATCAGAAGGCAACTTACTCCATCACTGCCCGGATGACCTGAGATTAAATGATATATAGATATCAAAATAGATATAGATCTGTAAAGTCTGCGGACTTTGAATACTCTGAAGATTAGATACTATCGGAGCATCGGCATATGAAAATGCCTGGAACCAGAATTCGTCCGACTGACAGACGAACTAAACTTATATACATAATCCACCATCCTTTGTTACCATTGGTTGGTATGGACGCTGGGCGCCATTAACCAATAAGAATCAACAGGCCAGATTTGCCCGGATTTCATTGGTCAATTCCTGCAATCAAAGTGTCAGTAGATCGTGAATCTGAAATGCGGGATTTCACAATGTGCTCGGACATTTATCAAGGATTCTAACCTTATGAACCGATGACATGGATTATTATTATTACAATTCAGTTCTGCATGCCAAGTGTAACACAATCATGTTTGATTTTGTGCATATGCATGTTTATTCATGGAGAACATTGCGGACAAAGAGGAAAGAATCTCGAGGGTGTAAACATTCCCCACCCACAAACGGTGCCAAATATTCTTCTATATTACAAAACAGTTATCCATACTCTCGTCCCAGTGTAATATTACTATTATCTAGTCATTAATCAGCCCATATATGTCAAACTTATATGAAGCTATACCTTTAAAATTACACAGAAAGTATCATACATATTTTAACAATCCCATGTACAAATATAAAAAAACAGCAATTTTGTAAAGTGATACATTAAGAAACGGTATCAATATAAACACATCAACAATAATGATCCCACGGATGCCACAATATTAATTACCGTCCGATTAAATTTAAGCAAATACAAGGAGACATAGAGAATATTATGTCAGTGCCTTTTACTATCAAGTTTATTAGGCGAGGCTTAGAAAACGAAGAAAGGCGAGGCTCTGCCGAGCCATTCTCCGAGCCATTCTTCGTTTTCGTGCCGAGCCTAATAAACTTGATAATAAAAGGCACTGACATAATATTCTATTTATCATGTAGATTATCCACATTTTTTGAATGAATTATTATTATAACCTATTTCTCAGAATGTTACGCTTATCGAGGACGCCGCCATGTTGTTGTTTTTTGTTTGTTTTATGACGTCAGGCAACGTTACGTGCATGACGTCAGATAACGTTATGTACAATAAACGCCGAGGGATTCCGCATTGATTTGCTCTATTGGTAGGTGCATAATAAAGCAAAATTTAATAGGTCACCCCTTTATTAGGCAGAAAAGTGCATATCTGCATGATAAAACCAATTATGCGTCACCACCGCCTCCCCCACCTTTCATCCTGCCACCAGTACAAACATGTATTAACATGAGTCTTCGCAGAAACCGAAGCCGAGAAAAAATATCACATAGTCTTAAAATAGTCGAGCTATAAACATAACCTTCCACATATGTTTTTTTGTGTTTTGTTACTAAGTAAGATCAAGATTGTGAATAACAAAAACACAACTTAGTTTACAGTTCGCCACTATGCTTTCCTCTTTAATTGTACGATGAACGGACAGGCTGTGGACCTTATGATGACGTCTACCTAAAGCCCAAAAGGACGATGACGTTTGCGGTCTTGTCTTGTCGTGCTCTCAATGGTTTATTCTCTTGTTGCTCTGGCTTCTGCCAAGTCATCGAGTACCTTCTTTGCGACTTTCTAGGCTATTGTTTTTTTTTGTATTTATATATACACGAGCATCTTTGTGTTTTACTTATATTGCCTATTAATGCTGCCTTATTGGTTAGAGAATAGTTCATGGCGGGGATTTCTTTATTTACACTGTCCCGTTTAATTGGGCCCTTTTTGCCACTGACCGTTCCAAGGCGGTAGCCCTATTGTCAACCATTTTGTGTTTGTGATGTCTTATTTGGCCTTTTATTCATCTTTAAATTTGTTCTTTGTTTCTGTGTGTGTTTGTCTTTGACTGCCGTCCTTGAATGCTGCTTTTTCTGTTTGATTTTTATATCTATAATTTGTTTACATTTTGCTGATATACACTTCTCAAAACTGCTAACTACACCGCTCACGTTTTTGTTTTTTATATATCGATGGGTTGAATGTTTTTCAATAAAATAAAAAGGAAATACCAATTCAATCATTTTTACATCATTTCATTTTATTTTTTTCATGGGCAATGCTAGAACTAAACCACAATAAGCAATTACAAACACTAAAGTCACACTTTTCCCATATCTACATGTATACATGTAGATATGGGAAAAGTGTGACTTTAGTGTTTACATGGGTCGTTTGTAATTGCTTATTGTGGTTTAGTTTTGAGAAGTGTATATGACATTTAAGTACATTATTTTAAAAAACAAAAGTGATATTGTATAAAAGAAGACAAATGGAAAATGGTTGCTTCGTCCCCCACAAATGTAGGTCATGGTCAGGATGAAACCCATGTGTCTGAATTAACAAGAATACCGGTAGAACCGATGGATGCTCCCCAAAGTGAGTGCTTTGTATTACAAAGGTTAATATATTTTAAATGTATATTCGAAAAAGAGGAGACAAAAGGTGCATTTAGCTATAGTAAACATTGATAATGTGTTAGTGGTGATGCATTACTATCTCTATATATATCTTAACTTGTCCCATAATGATATTACAGATAGTTAATTACTGCATTTAAGAGTATATATATATATTTTAATTAATGCCACATGTGTATTAATGATTTAACAGTTTATTACCATCTCATTATTTAGGTACATTTATATATTCACGATACTACATACGTATGCCTCCGTGGCCGAGAGGGTAAATACTTTTATTTTGAAACCTTCTCGCCTCTCACCGCTGTGAGTTCGAATACCACTGAGAGCTCCACTTGTAAGCGAGAAGGTGGCGGAAGTTATACAGAACCCAGGAATAAGTGGGTGGCTGCCTCAACCAATAAATTGACCTTCATATAATAGAAATGTGCTGGAAAAATACGTTTTACACCATGAAAATATAAAATGGAGATCACTCACATGAACCAATCAGATCGTAACATTCGATATATAATATTTAATACGAATTTGCGATTTGCTACTGACCAACTGCGCCAGTTGGTTAAGGCGTCGTCTACTATCTGTCTACTGACGTGATGGTTTAGGATTCTAGACCCATATAAGGTAACATGTTTTAAAACCATATTATATTAAAATATTTCAAATATATTATACGAAACTCTATGGAATAAATCTTCTTGGTTAGTATGATTTTGCATGTGAGTTATCTGAAATAATATATAAAGTAAACAAAATTCTTAACATAATTAAAAGAGACGTTTTTCACACAAATGCGTATATTTTTCAAAACGTTTACGATGCTTCATCTATTCATCATTTAGTGTTTGCCCTAGTTTTTAAACCAATCAGATGGCTCAGAATTTCAAATACTGGTTACATTTATTCATGATCGTTCTGCACAGGTTAGAGCGTGCCCTATATAAAGACTATCGATAAAAATAAGCTAAACACTAAGCCGGATATTTTATTTGCTTGTATGATGTTTTACGTCATTTTCAACACATGCAAGGTTATATAGTGTTTGTGATGGAGGCAGACCACCCACTTTTCCTGGGTAAAAGAAATACTCTACACCTCCCGCCATCCGTAAGAATCGACACTTCCTCACAAGTCGAGCTCCCAGTGAAATTCGAATCCTCAGCGGTCAGTGGCGAAGGTTTACAGGGCAACGTCATTTACAGCTCAACGTCATTAACCATTCGGCCACGGAGACGCTCTAAGCAGAATAGTGTCTATGATAGAGTCTATGAAGAGAAATCTTCACCTATATCCTATACATATCTGACGATAGTGCCTGCGTGATCATGACAATGAAAAGCATATTAGTAATGTTTTTTTCTCATAATGATTGTGACAAATTCACTTTAATTGATATTAGTTAGAGTACCTTTAAAAGGAAGGTGTCATATTTTGTACATGCAATAGTGAACAGGAGTGAGTGATTTTTCTATTGTTAAGTAGAGAAGATAATTGGGTGTTATATTTTGGTGGTCAGTGTGTGTTGAGAATTGGTGGTGATATGTTGTGCTACTATGAGTGGGAGTACTTGATGGTATCAATATGAAGATATGATGTATTAGAACTGAGGGTGTCTGGTGAGTAAATCTGAATTATCAGTATTAAGTGAAATGTTGAAATTGTGCTATTTTGTCAATACGGTGGCATTGATTTTGTCAAATATAAAATCACACAATTTGAGAATATTAAGAAAGGTTTTATTGTTTTATAGGGGAACGTCTCCTCCTTTTTCGTGGTGATGATATAGGTCATAATAAAGTCATCTACAAGGTGATGGTCGGGTGACGTTATAAGATGTAGTATACAGACGGCAGTCAATTGATACAGCGTGTACATGGAAGAGTAGTGATGATATAATAGACTGATGCAGACAGTAGATAGTCTGTACAATGATGTGGTGTATCCTATACATAGAAGAGTGTTGATAGAATCATTGTAATATAGTGTTGATATAGATTGACGTAGTCAGTCGATAGTCTGTATAGTGATGTGATATACCATATGCATATTTGATCCGTGATACAATGCATATTATATACTAGTGATGTGGAGTTATACTGCAAGCGGTACAGACAATGATGATATATATATATTCATGTTATATAGAGAGAGATTGTGCGACATGTAACGTGCAGATAGTGGTTAGCCAACTGAACTGTATTTGTTAATAACGCATAGTAACAACTACAACAATTAAACATTACATAGATGGACTAAATATAAGAAAGGATATTGTATTAAACAGTGTTTGACATATGAGTTAATAATTCCTAGTTGAAATTATTATGCTTTAGTATTCAGTGATTGTCTAAACTCCGTGATAGGTCTTTTCTGTCTATTTCAAGCTTTTCTTTCTAACTATCTTCATTTTTATATTATTACTTAATATAATTTATTTATTAAAAACATCACTTGTCTGTTTGTACTTTACTGTTCCGATAAACAAATCGATCGATATTTCCAATATCGTCACAATGGTGGCAGCGGTTTAGAAGAGCAATAGAGACAAACAGACTTGTATAGAAATTTGAGATAATATATGTGAACAATTGAAGTACCGGTAAGCAAAATGGCAGAAAAAGTACCAGATTGGTTTGAGAAAATTATAGAAAAAGGAGGAGATGTAGGGGCATGTCTAGCTTACTTAAGAGAACGGTCTGAAAAAGAGGAGTCTTTGAGATTAAAAGAGATTGAACGTGAAGAAAGAGCTGCAGAACGTGCTGAAAAAGCTGCAGAACGCGATGTTGTCGAGAAAGAGAAAGATAGACAATTAAAGATGTTACAATTAGAACATGAGATCAGACTTAAAGAGATAGAGTTAAAGTCGAAAGAAATCAATATTTCTTCAAGTAAAGCCGCAGCCGTTAAAGCAAAGGTATCATTACCAAAGTTTGCAGAAGGTCAGGACATTGAAGTATTTTTAACTTCATTCGAACGGTTAGCAGAATTACACAAGTGGGACAAATCCGAATGGCCTATTCGTTTAATACCCCAATTAACTGGAAATGCACTAGAAGCGTACTCGCGTATGTCTCTAGATGAGAGTAAATCTTACGATAAAATCAAAAAAGCGATTCTCGAAAGATATGGGTTGAATCCATTGGAATATCGGACTAAGTTTCGGTATTCAAAACAAAACACAAATGAAACGTTCAAAGAATACGCTATTCGAATAGCAAATTACTTCAGTCATTGGCAGGAAAGCGAACTCGTGAAAAACATATACGAAAATATAGTAGACATGATCATAAGAGATCAATTAATGACTAATTGTATGCACGACTTACAAATATACTTACTAGAAAAAGAGCCAAAATCAGTACAAGAGTTAGTTACTTTAGCAAGTGCTTATCAGGTAGCACACAGCGGGAAAGACACAAAGCAACCTATATACCGACCACCTATGTTTAAACATAAGGAAAACACACAACAAAATGCAGAATACCCGCCAGGTGCCTTTGGTTATAATACTCCGTCATATAAATCATTCGAAAAGCGCAAATGTTTTCACTGTAGAAGCGAAGACCATTTAATAGCACAATGTCCGTTAAAAGGGAATTTGGACAATGGAACTCATAGTAACGACAAATCATACAGTTATGGAAAACAGGCAAATGGGTTAATACATTCTCCAACAAAAGTTACCAAGGCTTGTTATATGAGTGAAATACCTGTTCAAAAGCATGTAATTGGAGTAGGGGAAACAGATCAGCTTACTGATGGGCTTATGTTATCAGAGGGTAAAGTAGGTACAGAGAAGGTGACAATATTAAGAGACACTGGGTGTACAACAATATTTGTAGCTGATAGATTAAAGCATTTGGGTAGGCTGACTGGATGCTATCAAGTAGTAACACTGGCAAATGGAGCAGCATGTCGGTGCCCAGAAGTTGTAATTGATATAGAGACATCATTTATTTCAGGCAATGTAAAAGCATTGGTAATGGACAATCAATTTGCAGAATTAGTTGTAGGAAATATAGGGCATTTGGTCGGTGTAAATGAGATAAGTACCTTCCAAGGAATAGAAACACGAGCTATGAAAACAAAGAGAGTTTTCAACGAAGAGATACAAAAAAAAGTAGAGGACGAAATTATCTTGCAGAAGGAAGTACAAAAGGTAAGTGAAACAACAAATATTCAAAACACGGATGACTATGAGTATTTGGCTATAAACAGAGCAGAACTGAAAGACGAGCAAAAGAAAGATAAATCATTAGACAAAGTCAGATCATACGCAGAAGAGAACCATAACCAGAATGTAGAAGAAATAGAACCTGGAGGTAAGAATTCGTATTTTACATTTCATGACAGAATACTGTACAGAGTATACAATTCAAAAGGCCGAGATCCGATTAAACAAATTGTAGTACCAACAAAGTATAGAAAAAGAATGATGGAGATTGCTCATAACGTACCACTAGGAGGACATCTCGGGAACAGGAAGACAAGAAATAGGATACTGCAGAATTTCTTTTGGCCTGGGATTTTCATAGATGTAGCTCACCATTGCAGGGCATGTCCAAATTGTCAGAAGAGTGTTCCGAAAGGGCGTGTTGCAAGAGCTCCATTAATACCTATACCAGCAATGGAAGAGCCATTTAATCGAATGGCAATAGACATAGTAGGTCCACTAAATCGTACAGAAAGAGGAAATAGATTTATATTAGTGACATGTGATTATGGAACCAAATATCCAGAAGCAATACCACTTAAGACTATTGACGCACAAACAGTCGCAAATGCATTAGTGGATATATTTGCAAGGACAGGTTTACCAAACGAACTGTTATCAGATCAAGGTAGTAATTTTGTATCATCTTTGATGCAAAATTTATGCAAATTGCTTCATATTCGAAAGATGAAAACATCGCCATATCATCCACAAGCAAATGGACTGGTAGAGAGATTCAACGGAACTCTAAAGAAAATGCTTAAGTGCTATGCTCAGGAGGAAGAAGGCAAGTGGGACTTAGATTTACCTTATTTGCTGTTGGCATACAGAGAGGTGCCCCAGGAGTCAACAGGATACTCTCCGTTCGAACTTCTATATGGAAGACATGTTAGAGGACCTCTAACCATATTGAGGGAAGAATGGGAGGAACCTAACAAAGACAAACTGAGTGAGTCAACAATAAGTTATATACTTAAAACAAGAGAACGATTAGTCAACATGACAAACATAGCACAAGAATCTGAAAATGTCCAGAAGCAGCGACAGAAGAAGTATTTCGATAGGAAAGCCAGGTATAGAACACTAATAGCAGGTGAGAAAGTACTAATATTACTACCAACAAATACAAACAAAATCTTAGCACAGTGGAAAGGACCGTTCGAAGTAGTAGAAAAGGTAAGTCCAGTAGACTATAAAATCAAGATGAACCAAAGAACAACAAAGATATTTCATATCAACATGTTAAAGAAGTGGTACAGCGATAAACAGAGAGGAGAGGAAGGTAAAGCCGAAATAGAAACTGTTTTAGAAACGGGGGATAATACAATGAACGGCGATGTTACCAGCAAAAGTCAAATTTCAGCTTGTTTGATTTATTATAAGGATGAGAACAAGAATGATGAAGAGGTTGACATAGAAAACCCTCTATTAACGCAACAAGAATCAATCAATGATATACAAATAAATGAGAACCTGCAGGACGTTCAGAAGAGACTTCTGACTAATCTCTGCAGAGAATTCAAAGACGTGTTAAGTGATGTTCCAGGAAAGACAGGGTTGATTGAGCATGACGTAGTCATAAACTGCGATAAGCCAATTTACAAAAAACCTTACAAACTTCTATTTGCAATGAGAGAAAAGGTTAGAGAGGAGATACTTGACATGGTAGAAGCAGGAATTGCTGAAAAATCGAGTAGTCCGTGGGCTGCACCGATTGTTGTTGTCAAAAAGAAAGATGACAAGATAAGATTATGTGTAGATTATAGAGGATTAAACGAGGTTACCATTTTCGATCCACAACCAATGCCAAAGCTTGATAACATTTTGAATAAGCTAGGAAAGGCTAAATTCATGTCAAAGCTAGATTGCACAAAGGGGTTCTGGCAAATACCACTTTCTGAAAGTGCAAAAGAGAAGAGTGCATTTACAACTCCCTTTGGACAATTTCAATTTAATGTGATGCCATTTGGAATGGTAAATTCGGCAGCATCATTCGTTAGGCTCATGAAGATGGTGCTAGATGGATTAGACGACTTCTCTGATGCCTTCATTGACGACATTTTAATTTTCAGTTTGACATTTCCAGAACATCTGATCCATATCAGACAAGTACTAGAATCGATAAGAAAAGCAAAGATCACAGCAAAACCTAGTAAGTGTAAATTGGGGTATCAAGAATTAGAGTTTCTGGCCCATAAAGTTGGAAATGGTGAGGTACATCCATCAAAACAGAAAATTGATGCAATTAACAGGATTCAAAACCCACTTACGAAGAAACAGGTACGCTCTTTTATTGGAACCGTCAATTTTTACCGTAGATTCATTCCAAATTTTGCAGAAATTGCTGCTCCATTAACTGATTTAACTGCAAAGAAATTGTCTAACAAGGTCAAATGGGAAGAATGTCACCAACATGCGTTTGATAAATTAAAAGAAGCTATAACTTCATACCCAATTCTTAGAAACCCTGACTTTGCAAAGGGATTCATTTTGCAAACGGATGCAAGCGATAGGGGAATTGGAGGAGTGTTGTTACAACGTGAAGGTAAGGAAAGGTTTCCTATTATGTACATCAGCAAGAAATTGCTGAAAGCTGAAGAGGCGTACAGTACCGTAGAGAAAGAATGTTTAGCTATAGTCAAATCGGTCATCACATTAAGAGAATACCTCTTGGGAAAGGAATTTAGTATAGAGTCAGACCACTTCCCATTGCAATGGCTTAATAAGATGAAAGATCTGAACATGAGGTTAATGAGGTGGAGCTTAATGTTACAAGAATATAGGTTCACAATTGTACATATTACAGGGAAAAAGAATACGATTGCGGACATGTTGTCCAGATGGGTAGACAATTAATGTCAATTTGTGAAAGGTTGAGATAATAAAAGCATATTATCTATCTTAGAGGGGAGGTTTGTGACAAATTCACTTTAATTGATATTAGTTAGAGTACCTTTAAAAGGAAGGTGTCATATTTTGTACATGCAATAGTGAACAGGAGTGAGTGATTTTTCTATTGTTAAGTAGAGAAGATAATTGGGTGTTATATTTTGGTGGTCAGTGTGTGTTGAGAATTGGTGGTGATATGTTGTGCTACTATGAGTGGGAGTACTTGATGGTATCAATATGAAGATATGATGTATTAGAACTGAGGGTGTCTGGTGAGTAAATCTGAATTATCAGTATTAAGTGAAATGTTGAAATTGTGCTATTTTGTCAATACGGTGGCATTGATTTTGTCAAATATAAAATCACACAATTTGAGAATATTAAGAAAGGTTTTATTGTTTTATAGGGGAACGTCTCCTCCTTTTTCGTGGTGATGATATAGGTCATAATAAAGTCATCTACAAGGTGATGGTCGGGTGACGTTATAAGATGTAGTATACAGACGGCAGTCAATTGATACAGCGTGTACATGGAAGAGTAGTGATGATATAATAGACTGATGCAGACAGTAGATAGTCTGTACAATGATGTGGTGTATCCTATACATAGAAGAGTGTTGATAGAATCATTGTAATATAGTGTTGATATAGATTGACGTAGTCAGTCGATAGTCTGTATAGTGATGTGATATACCATATGCATATTTGATCCGTGATACAATGCATATTATATACTAGTGATGTGGAGTTATACTGCAAGCGGTACAGACAATGATGATATATATATATTCATGTTATATAGAGAGAGATTGTGCGACATGTAACGTGCAGATAGTGGTTAGCCAACTGAACTGTATTTGTTAATAACGCATAGTAACAACTACAACAATTAAACATTACATAGATGGACTAAATATAAGAAAGGATATTGTATTAAACAGTGTTTGACATATGAGTTAATAATTCCTAGTTGAAATTATTATGCTTTAGTATTCAGTGATTGTCTAAACTCCGTGATAGTTCTTTTCTGTCTATTTCAAGCTTTTCTTTCTAACTATCTTCATTTTTATATTATTACTTAATATAATTTATTTATTAAAAACATCACTTGTCTGTTTGTACTTTACTGTTCCGATAAACAAATCGATCGATATTTCCAATATCGTCACTAAGTCAAAGCCGAGCTGTTAAAAGCATTACATATTTCAGATAACATGGCTGACATTTAAAATTTAACGCTTGACGGATTCCACTAAAAGCTATTGCTAAATGTTCTAACATTTAGCGTATTTATCGTACTATTTAAAACAGTTAGTGTAAGTTTTAATACCACTGAGATAAGATGGCCATGGTAGGGTCCTGACTCAGAGACTAAAACAGCTATACTAAAGAAGTTTCACGTCGAATTGGTATATGTTGACATTTTGATTTCATTTTCATAACTAAAGTATAATAATATCCCATTCAATATTGTGCGAAGTTCGAAGGGTTGTTTCATTATTATGACGCAACGTCAAACTGCAACGTATCGTTGACTTGCAACTCATCAGTAACGTTTATGAAATGTTACCGAATGAATTTAAACATGTAAATACATTTGGGGCCTGTTTGAGCTTGAACCCATACTTGTAGCGTTATCATTGTTTTAGGGGCAATTATAGATGCAATATGCTTTGATTAGTGAATACGAGTTGTCTCCACTGTGTTTAAAGGATCAAATAATATTACCTTGAAGGTCAGAGATTATTAGTAAGTGATAGGTATAAAAAAAGTAAGGTTTTCAAGCGTCTCTTTGAAAGCGGTGTGATATTCCCAGAAGTGGTTGTAACAAAATGGTAACCTTAATGATATGACAATGTATGTTACTTATACTCAGACGATACATGAAAACGTATATGCATGTGTGTTTCTATAGATAAGTTAGGATTTGTTAGTATGAAACCACAACTCAATGCGAAATATGCCGCATACATGTTGGTTTTAAATTATGTGTATTTACAGAAATGTAATGTTCCAACATAGCCAAATAATGCGTCTCTATTAAGATTGGTTCTCTGGAATTCCCATGATGCACAGCACATGTAGAATGGGAAAGTCAGGGTACCATTCTAACGTAATGTAATCAAGCACTATCCGGTTTCGGGTATATTTAGTACACTGTACTTCAATGATCTATATTTTAGAGCATCCACGTCAAATCTGGGAAACCCAGGAGATGATAGATATGAAACCATGATACAGAAAAATTTAAATATCTTATTATTAAAGTGATCATATGTATGACTTTCATTTAAAAATAAAACTGTATAATGTTATATTAATCACATTTATAACTAGTAATGAGTAATATAATGACTGAGGAATAGCAGTCTACACAATAGAGAAAAGGGGTGAGTATATTTAAATGGAATATTTCAATGAATAAGGGATGGGTAGGGGCCAGGGCTTTTCAATATTGGGTTGGGAAGAGGCCCACAGACTGTCCTGGGGAAAAGTGGACAATTATAAAAGTTTTCAACCCGGATGCTAGAGGGCAATTAGCCGTCATGAAAAAATCAAACAAAGACTGCAATATTTTATATATATTTATCGTGTTCGGCGATTTCCAAATTTCTCCTTTCATCCTTTCATTTGGGAGAGGCAATGCAAAGACCCTGGGCCTGGGTGGTGGGGGAGCAGGAGGCAGGCCTCCAATACTCTTGCTTGGGGGATTATGTGGTTGGCATCCCAATGTTGCATAACCCCGATGGCTACCCGATGCACACCGAGGCATTTGCCTCGTTAGAATGGTGGGAAGTTACGACACATAGATAGTACTTTACGTGGTCCCTCCTCAATTCCACCAGGGAGTAAGTATACAGGGAGGAGAACGGTTCATAAACGCTCTAGTTATCGATTATGTTGTCGCGCTAGACGCCGCCATTTCTAATTTTATCGATTTCAAGGTAAATGATCGTAAGCGCGTCACATTTGAAAAGTTAAAAATTTCAGCCAGCATTTCAAATTAGGCAGTTTTTACCAGCCTCTTTTTTACGGCTATTCAACAACTCTAGTTATCGATTTATGTTGTCGCGATAGGAACGCCCGCCATTACTATTTCAATCGATACAGGTAAATAGATCTAAGCGCGTCACATTTGAAAAGTTAAAATTACAGCCAGCATTCAAATTAGGCAGTTTTACAGCTCTTTTTTACGGCTTTCTGTTATCATCAACATCAACGAAATTACCTTCTTGACAAAGATAAAAATGTCTACTATTACCTTTTTGTTATAATTATGCCTAATTTAAACGCAATAATTTGAATCTCGTTTGGAATAGCTCCACACCATTTTTAATTGGGAAAAATTAATGAAATTCCGCCGATATCCTCAAAAGGCTACATTTTCATCAACTCTTTTTAGGCTTTGTCTATAATTACCACCATGAAATTACCTTCTTGAACAAAGATAAATATGTCTAATATTCACTTTTTGTTATTATTAATGCCTAAATAACCCGTAGTATCGTATCTCGTTTGCAATAGCTATACACTGTCACCATTTTTTATTTGGTGCAGAGTGGCGCCATCTTTGTTACGCGGAACTGTCTGGTAAAATGAGTCTTCATACATGCAAACAATACACGCTCTGTATCAGAGGACACAATGCGAATTAAATAATACTTATGTTTACATTTCGCACTTTGTTGAGTTTGTAAGTGGTAATAATTATAAGAATTTGCTGTTTTCACACCTACGCCAGCGAAACAACCGGAGTAGTCATTTCACGCAGTAGTGAAACACACGCGCGACAACATAAAACGGCAAAACGAGCCGTTTCTCCTCCTGTATACTTACTCCCTGATTCCACTAAGCGTGGGAAAGCTTATATTAGCCATGATTTTATAACTGACATTACGTTTGAAAACAGTTTTCACTGAAAAAAATGCGATAACCTGTTTTAAATTTACCTATCAAATGTTTTAATTTGCAAAAAAATTATGCCGAAATTAATGTTTTGTTTTCATACCCCAGCCCACTACCTCGTTTTCGCTTCTTGGAGAAGGAGTTGGATGGGTATATGAATTTAATGACCCGGACCACGTAATGAGGCGTTCTAAATGGAATATTAAATAAAATCGCTGAATTAGACTTGATATATTTGTCTAACTTATACTGAAATCTGGCCCTTGGAATGTACTAAAATGCAGTAAATCTAATGCAGAAGTAAACCGGATCTTTTCCGGATACATGTCCTCAGACCACGCTAGTAAGGAATTTGCCTCGTTTAAAGTTCAAGGATGGCTAAGGGCCTGTTTTGCCAAATTACGTGTTGTCATTACCCTCCACCAAACCACCCACCCCTCACCCCACGAAAAAAAAGTGTGCATGCCATTATATGTTATATACACCATATTTTTTAGTACAGAGGTCATTACTTCTAATCTATGTTTTATACTTCTACCATTTGTTACACTATAAAATTACAGTACATACACGAGTATTGATCAAGTGTTATTTATTTGTCAAATCGAAACTGGAAATCCCGTATAAAATCGCTGAATTAGACTTGATTAATATTTGTCTAACTTATACTGAAAATCTGGCCCTGGAATGTACTAAATGCAGTAAATCTAATGCAGAAGTAAACCGTTTTTTCTAAACGTAGTGAGCGTTACATCCGAAGAGGTTATAACAGCATTTTTTAAATTTCAAACATGGATTTCAGTAAATTAAAACAAGTCTGGCAAAAAGATACAATATTCAAATTGTCCATGTTTTAGTCGGTACATAAAATGTACTGATATTTGTGCGCCAAAATCTCTTTTAAGCATTTAGAATAGGGAAAAACGAGATAACAGCAAAGGTTGATGTGTGAAATGCGTAAAAAATATTTCAAGATTGTCGTGTATCCCTTTAAACAATCTATTTCCGATTGTTCCGCAGTAAATGCTAGTTTCGCTTAATCATGGTATTTTTGCTTTGGATAATTCTACATAGCTATGGCATTTTCTATGTTTTGAATTACAAATAAAAAGACAATGATCACCAATGTATGACTTGAAGGCGGCAGATTGCTCTTGATCTGTAGTAATTATGACTTTTGTTTGTATTTCCTCATCAAATTAACTGTGATTTCATGTTTCTCTTCCTTAATCCACATTTTGATAGTTATAATCAGTTCTATTTAAATCTGCGTGTGTCTATGTGATACGTCGTGTTGTACATGTACTTGAACCAACAGTGGAGGTAACTCCTGTTGTGATAACATCAGTTGACCAGAAAGTGGTCACACATTTTGGTTCAAATAGTGAGGTGGAATTACGGCTTTGTAAGCTTGTATGTAAGGGGTTTGATTTAGAAAAACCAAACACTTAGTTAAGAACAGACATGTATTGATTGGTGCACAGACATTTTGCATCGATGTGACGCAAATTAAAAAAGTCAGGCAATTTTTAAAAATCAATAAATTCACTTTCACGTGAATAATCAGTGCACCCTAGATTATTGGCTTTTATTTTGTTAATGAAACAAAAAGAAATGTGTAAAAAGTATATATTTAAAAGGGGTGTAACATTGTTGAATTTGATGATTTTGTTTTTTCACCAATGTAAAAATATAATGTTTTAAAATACTTCGAAATCAATAAAATTTCATAAATTACTGAACTTAAAATAATTAAACTCTGAGACAACGTTCTACAGTAAGAACATGTGTTATACAGTGTGTGTGAGTTCATGCGTTTATCACAGCGTAGGTGGATGCATACGTAACTGTTTGCGTTTTATACGGTTTCGTAAATAATAAGTTCAAATATTTGCGTATTACACAATGTGATAAATATACCGTAAATGAAAACATAAATTATTAAATTCTTGTCTATTATAAATTGAAGACAAATTTAAATTATAAGAGACGAGTTATCTTGTTTAAATTATCTAAACACACAACTGACGAAGCCTGCATTATAAAAGATTGTTGTTTCAACTTAAAACACTTGTGCTCATTTTTGTTTATCATACATATTATATAGGTATCTGATATTTGATATTCCTATCAGAAATATCATCACTAATATATATGTAAATATTATACCAATGTGAAACAAAATACATGTTGTCCCCTTGAGGTTTCTATATTGTAGAACATGACATGCTTTATAGTGTATATATATGAAAGAAAGAAGTTTAGCACGGTCTTTTGCATATCTAGCTTAAAGAAACTGAATGTTTATTTTATAATGTGAAGCATTTGATAACTTTGGCATGTCAGAAGGTGTAAGTATCAAAGTTATCTCCCATTTATATAAAACAACATTTTTCACATAAAAATAAGAATATTATCATGAACAGGGTTAAACTTTACTAAATAACTATTCTGGTTTTCGAGTGATAAAAAGCGCAAAAACCGTTGACATTAACCTTGTCATTATAATGAAATTACGAACCAAAGTTTTAAATTTTAAAATTATCTCCCTTTATATTGAAATAAGAACGAAAATATAATTTCTGTAAAGCAGGTAAATTAAAACATTTTGCTACTTTTTTCGTTTAAAAATAATGTCCAATGTCCTGCATATACTTGTTAATTATGTTAATTATATTGTTAATGGCGGCTGACGCACATAGCCTTGAATCTGCTCAATGGGATTTACCATGTTATTTATGTGCTAAACTTACTTTCAGTATACTAAGACAACTCTATCGTACTGTTTAGATCAATACATTGTGTTTCAAGTATTTACATACATTTACGTTCACATTATATCAGAGATTTGTTGATTATTAATTTAAATATCAATACAAATGCTTCCTTCAAAGAGCACACAATCCTTGAAATATTGAATCAACGACCGAGTGGCGAAATGTTTCAAAGTGTCGAACGATCATGAATGTTATTGTGATATTGAATATCATAGACCATAACACGGGGTGCCTGCCAAGAATATATGCATCGTACATACTTCATTCATACAATTCAATGCATTTGCTGAATTTATCTATACAAACGGTGTTAACATTTTGTCATTAGTTTAAATATTAGTTTCCAAATCAGATGTACGTGGGGATGATGCGTAAAGTTAAATAATTTATTACCGAATAAAAAACTCGGTTAAATGTATCATCTGTGACTTTTGCCTTTTTGTCTTTTCGTATTTTTACAGAGATGATACCCATAGTTGAGTCTGAACTATAGTCACATTTTGGGAATAATTCTTTTCAACAACTGGTGTAATAACACCGATTTAGTGTAGCAAGTTTCGTTGACATTTCAAATATACTGAAAGTAAAAAGAAACGCAACTCGGGAATTTCCGCTATATATTGTATATACAGTACACTTAATTCCACATATTAATAGTCCAAAGAAATCTCAAGATGTTTTGTAAAAAATAACGTTGCAGTTAGTTAGAAAAAGGACACATCATCGATTTTTTGTAATAAAAAAACGTTGCAGTTAGTTAGAAAAAGGACACAACTGTGATGTTGTAGACGTTTTAATCACAGTACACTTTGTAACAAGAATTCATCATAAATGTTGAAGTTCCTCTTTGAAAAATTGAGCCAGTTTAGTACTGTATTTAACGTAAAAAGTTTGCAAAATTTGGCATCCTAAGTATGCTTACATGCTTGAGCCAAACGCGTAATCTGTCAATAATGAAAATTTATAGGAATTCTATTTGCTGTAATACGTGTTGTTTTAGTCTTTCTTTCCGAAAGGAAATGTCTTACGTAGCAAAGTACTAAAGGTCTTATGTAGCAAAGTACTAAAGGTCTGACGTAGCAAAGTACTAAAGGTCTGACGTAGCAAAGTACTAAAGGTCTTACGTAGCAAAGTACTAAAGGTTTGACGTAGCAAAGTACTAAAGGTCTGACGTAGCAAAGTACTAAAGGTCTTACGTAGCAAAGTACTAAAGGTTTGACGTAGCAAAGTACTAAAGGTCTGACGTAGCAAAGTACTAAAGGTCTTACGTAGCAAAGTATTATTCGATTAACAGCAGCATAATTATTGTTCATACAATATATAGCGGAAATGCCCGTGTTGGGTTTCTTTTTCCTTTCAGTATATATACACGCAGTACGTGCAAGTAAGATTTATATTCGACATAAATATGGGTTTTCCCAGTTTCGATATGAAATGAAATACAGACAAGAGTATATTCATTTTAATATTAATTTTAAACCTAAAAGAGGATGAGGGCACTTATTGATATCAATTGTAAGTATTTTTTTCAATACATGAATTATGAATTAGTGTCTTCTCATTCTAAATCCATAATTTACAATATTTTATTATCCGTTCTATTTCAAGTTGATGCGTTCATGCTTTGGTTTGAGACTGTATTCCATGCTATGTTAAATGTTATGCCGTGTTCCAACTCCGTTGTAAAGTTGTATTCCGTATTCTCCCGCCATAACTCTGTTGTTGATTATTTAGTAATAGTATTTTTCGAACGGCTCTGAGTTTTCATTTATATTAAACTTCACTCAAAGCTTGGTAAAGATCGGATGCACAATAAAGGTGCAGGGACATATTATACATGTATTTTCCAGCTACTGAAATCAAATACACAATTATTATTTCTCTATACATTAAATTCAAGGATCCGTACAAATGCGATAAGCTCCGCCCACTAGGATACTGTTGCTAGGTCCCACAAGCTTTGCAACAAAATGGCGTTATCCACTAGAGATAACATAGGCATCGTGTTCGATTCTTTATCAAAAATTCCTAGTAACATCTTCGTTTCTTTTTTCCCCAATGAAAAAGATATCTCAGGGAAAGCTTTACTAAGGGGTTTAAATTATTACATGTTTACAGGGACACGTGGCATTTACATTTATTTAAAACTCGCCACGTCCTGTTAGTTTGTTTGACATAACTTGAAGTTTTGCAATTATAATAGTTTAAAAAAAGAAGAACACGTTACTAACTGATGACTATATTTCACTAATATAACATGTTAATGTTAAACATTTAACCGAACAACGAAGGGGAAATGAAAACTCAAAATGTTATGTAATTCTATGCACGCATGTTTAACGTCAAAATAATACTAGATTAATAAATGGAGATGCTAATTTTAATGTTTGCTACACACTTCAAGACTGCCGTGTGTCCCTTTGAATGCAGTGTTATAGCAATGCCAAACATCGTTAAATACCCTTCAAGGCTTTCTCCTAAAAAATAAAATAGAAGATTGCGTTTATTCATCTCGGCCTGTTTTTAAATGTGATCTATCTATTTCGAATTCGATTTTTCGTGGAGGCATCACGTAGTTTAGTAATCATAAATAGTTTGACTCGAATTGGTTAAGCTAGAACGTTTTCTATTGTTTATAAACCACTGATAACACAATGGCGTTGTTGAAGACGTTTGCAAAGCAATTATTTAAAGGGTAAAAAACACGATCATATAGTATCATTTTTTTTCTTCAAATTGCAACAAGTAAAAAGAAGTGCCTAAAATGGTACTCTATCCCACGGTCTATCGATTACCACGCCAGTGCGATACCACATACCTAGAAACACACGATTAGTTTCGCCATCGATCTTTCACGATCAATGCTTACCTGTACTTGGTCACATAAAACAATTTCTTAAATAGTTCAGATAGTTTAAGTCGAAATTTAAGATAAGATGTTTTATGAATAACGTTTAAATTTAAGATGTTTCTCAAGTAGAAGTTCTAAAAAATAACCTCATTTGAAGGTAAATTTAAGTTGAAAAATATCTTAAGAAGTTTTATGAATACGGGCCCAGGAACTTTTAATAGAACGTTTCATACACCCTCTTGTATATTCGTAATTATAAAAATATGAAATCAAACTCAAGAAATATTCTTAGACTATTTTTGATACAGGGTTTAGGTGGTCCTTTTATATTTGTTTATTTATATTCAGTCCCTCCGCAAACCTGTATTATTTGTGTGGATTTTCTTTTTAGAGCTTTATTTGATCAGGCATTTTTTTAACGCGATTATCAAATGTATATGTTTAATTTATTCTAACCAATAATGGCCATGCAGAGAAATGTGAGAACTTGTTTTAGTTTTTATCTGTTTGTTATTTGCAATGAGGTGCTGCCATCGTAAAAGAAAACTATGATATAAGGAGAATCTTACTTGATTGACTTTGTATTATTGATTTCAATAAAAGAGTTGGAAAATGATATGATAAGAGGCTATTATTCTATCTAAAGAGTTTTATTAAAGATAATACACACTCACGAATATAAGATTCTGTTTATCACATAACACACATACGACGTGATAGTTCCACTTTAATGTTGTTAATTTACCTTGTTTACGGCAGCAATTTGTAAGACAAATCATGATAACGTTTTGTTGTTTATTTGAAGTCAGCTACATAACGCGGCTGTAAATGCAATAAACATAGAAGTCAGCTACATAACGCGGCTGTAAATGCACTACACATAGAACGCGGCTGTAAATGCACTACACATAGAAGTCAGCTACATAACGCGGCTGTAAATGCACTACACTTAGAAGTCAGCTACATAACGCGGCTGTAAATGAACTACACATAAAACGCGGCTGTAAATGCACTACACATAGAAGTCAGCTATATAACGCGGCTGTAAATGCACTTCACATAGAAGTCAGCTTCTAACGCGGCTGTAATTTCACGACACATATAAGTCAGCTACATAACGCGACTGTAAATGTACTACACATAGAAGTCAGCTACATAACGCGGCTGTAAATGCACGACACATAGAAGTCAGCTACATAATGCGGCTGTAAATACACGACACATAGAAGTCAGCTACATAACGCGGCTGTAAATGAACTACACATAGAAGTCAGCTACATAACGCGGCTGTAAATGCACGACACATAAAAGTCAGCTACATAACGCGGCTGTAAATGCACGACACATAATGCGACACCTTAAACACAATTTAACTTTACTAGCATGCATTTTATAAAGTAAGATTTCAAATTACGATAACTATTTATTTAAGGTGTCTGAATGTATCGTATTGTATACCATGCAAACAATTTGGGCTAAATGTTTCATTGTATACATACACAGTAACTCGGTCCTTACGATAAATAAAGTTTTTTGGCTTTATTACACTCTCAGAAGCCATGTTCTGTGATAAAGCTCATCATTAATGTTGATTATCGGTAAATACAATGTTAAACACATGTATCACATTAATATATTGTTAAACCCATGTATCACATTAATATATTGTTAAACACATGCATCACATTAATATATTGTTAAACACATAATATAACAGGAAATACAATTTTTAACACATGTACCACATTAATATAGTGTTAAACACATGTATCTCATTAATATATTGTTAAACACATATATCACATTAATATATTGTTAAATACATGTATCACATTAATATATTGTTAAACACATGCATCACATTAATATATTGTTAAACACATGCATCACATTAATATATTGTTAAACACATAATATAACAGGTAATAAAAAAAAATTAACACATGTGTCACATTAATATAGTGTTAAACAAATGTATCTCATTAATATATTGTTAAACACATGTATCACATTAATATATTGTTAAACACATGCATCACATTAATATATTGTTAAATACATGTATCACATTAATATATTGTTAAACACATGTATCACATTAATATATTGTTAAACACATAATATAACAGGAAATACCATGTTTAACACATGTATCACATTAATATATTGTTAAACACATGCATCACATTAATATATTGTTAAACACATAATATAAGAGGAAATACAATTTTTAACACATGTATCACATTAATATAGTGTTAAACACGTGTATCTCATTAATATATTGTTAAACACATGTATCACATTAATATATTGTTAAACACATGTATCACATTAATATATTGTTAAACACATGCATCACATTAATATATTGTTAAACACATAATATAACAGGAAATACAATTTTTAACACATGTATCACATTAATATAGTGTTAAACACATTTATTAAATACCTATCAATAATATATACATAGTACCTTCATTTTCTTACAGTGGAATACAACAACCTGTATCACACTACAGGTTATCACTATGCTACTAAAAATAGAATTAGTATCACTATCTTACTAAAGATAGAACAGCGGTTTTTCCAATGATTCAAGCAAGTTTTACGCCACTTTGCGCGAGAACGTCAAGACGACGTTACGTCATACAACAAAACAAGTAGGTCAGACCAATGAACACCAACACCTTTAAACTACATACATTTTCCCGCTGCACTTTATCGAGAAATAATGTGCTTTATTGAATGTGTATGCAATAGAGTGCAAATATTTCTATGTTAATGATGTGTAACAGGTATATAATAAAAGGATCATTACTAGAGTAACGTGTTCTGGAAGTTTGTATCACCTCTCGTAGGTAAATGCCAGATCATGATCACACTCGAGGCTCCGCCTCTCGTGAGATCCTTGATCTGGCATTTACCAACTCGAGGTGATACAAACTTCCAGAACACGTTACTTTAGTAATAATCCTATTGTATCACATTAATATATTGTTAAAAACATGTATCACATTAATATATTGTTAAACACATGCATCACATTAATATATTGTTAAACATATGTATCACATTAATATATTGTTAAACACATGCATCACATTAATATATTGTTAAACACATAATATAACAGGAAATACAATGTTTAACACATGTATCTCATTAATATATTGTTAAACACATGTATCACATTAATATATTGTTAAACACATGCATCACATTAATAGATTGTTAAACACATAATATAACAGGAAATACAATGTTTAACACATGTATCACAATAATATATTGTTAAACACATGCATCACATTAATATATTGTTAAACGCATAATATAACAGGAAATACAATGTTAAACACATGTATCACAATAATATATTGTTAAACACATGCATCACATTAATAGATTGTTAAACACATAATATAACAGGAAATACAATGTTTAACACGTGTATCACAATAATATATTGTTAAACACATGCATCACATTAATATATTGTTAAACTCATTTATAACAGGAAATATAATGTTAAACACATGTATCACATTAATATATTGTTAAACACATTCATAACAGGAAATATAATGTTAAGCAAATGCATTACAAGAAATATAGGGTTACTCAAATGATCTCAGAAATGTAATAGTAAACAAATGTATCACAGGAAATATAATGTTAAGGAATTGTATCATATACAAATAAATTTAAACAAACGAGTCACTTTACTATAATTATATAGCAATATATCACAGAAATATAATAATATACACATGTATACCAGAAAAATAACAGCACAAGAAATGTATCACGTATTTATAAGAGTAGACACATGCAACGCAGAAATATGATAGTAACGAAATGTATGACAGAAATATAACCAAATAAAAACGCATCACAGAAATTTAATAGTAAACAAACGCATCAATAGTATACCAATTTTTTACATCAATATAACAGTATACAAATGTATCACAGAAAGATAATAGTAAACAAATGTATCACAGAAATATAATAGTAAACAAACGTAACAAATAATATAATGGTAAACAAATGTATTACAGAAATATAATGGTAAACAAATGTATCACAGAAATATAATGATAAACAAATGTATCACAGAAATATAATGGTAAACAAATGTAACAAATAATATAATGGTAAACAAATGGATCACAGAAATATAATGGTATACAAATGTATCACAGAAATATAATAGTACACAAATGTATCACAGAAATATAATAGTAAACAAATGTATCAAATAATATAATAGTACACAAATGTATCACAGAAATATAATAGTAAACAAATGTATAAAATAATATAAAAGTAAACAAATGTATCACAGAAATATAATAGTAAACAAATGTATCAAATAATATAATAGTATACAAATGTATCACAGAAATATAATAGTACACACATGTATCACAGAAATATAATAGTAAACAAATGTATAAAATAATATAATAGTATACAAATGTATCACAGAAATATAATAGTACACAAATGTATCACAGAAATATAATAGTAAACAAATGTATCAAATAATATAATAGTATACAAATGTATCACAGAAATATAATAGTACACAAATGTATCACAGAAATATAATAGTAAACAAATGTATCATAGAAATATTATAGTAAACAAATGTATCAAATGATGTAATAGTACACAAATAAAGCCACAAACGCTAAATAAACTAGATTTTGATCAGAACCTGATCAAACATGGGCTTTCCATGTCATGCTTAACATGTAAAATCATACTCAATGACGTCATGACGTCATAATGGTCAGTGATGATAAACACAATGATCTTGAGTTATTTACTGTAAAACTGACTGAGAAAAGTTAGAAAGGGAACGCCCTCTGTCAGCAACACCATCTCACACCGACATAGTAACCCGAAATCCACCCACCCACTTCCTCCTCCCGCAGCACTCACCCACCAAGATTATTTTTTTTACGAGAATCGTTCTTAATTATGAAAAAATATGAAAGTTTTACTGCGCATCTTTTGTCAAGTCAGGCTAAAAAGCTGCGCACGGACACGAAAAAAAATAATTCCTTATACACTGTGTTTGTTGGTGACGTCATGTAAACAACTGTGTCACATAACACAACACGTTATCAACCTAAACATTCTTACCATCCGCAGCATGACGTTGCACAACAAGCGATAAACACAAAAAAGTAAACCATCCGCAGTATGATCTTGCGCAACGAGTGATAACGAGAAACAGTTATAACAAGAATTTCATTTTTAAATAGTTATTTAGAAAAATTGTAAAATCATACTGGATGACGTCATGACGTCACAATGATCAGTGACTTTAAAGACAATGACCGTGATTGAGTTACAGGCAAAACTGGTCGAAACATACAAAAATGACTTTTTATGACTCATGACATCACAGGCCGACGTCACATTTAACGACGTCATGACGTCATTTTATATTATTGCACAACTAGACCCTAAACTTTACAATCTGTGAAAGTTTCATTCAAATCCAATCGTAAATGCTTGAGCTACAGCGATAACAAGATTTTCATATAAACACCAGCAGCGGCCATCATGGATGACGTCATCATCCCAAAAGTTTCGGAGCACTATTCCAACCTGAGCTCTACTAATATGCAAAATTTTGACATGATGCGACCAATATTTCTATGAAAAGTCGAGCTAAGAAGAAGAAGAAGAAGAAGAAGAAGAAGAAGAAGAAGAAGAAAAAGAAGAAACAGAACGAAAACAAAAGATCTTTCCACTGAAAGGTGTAAAGCCCTAAAAATAGATACTAAATCATGAATATGAATAAGTAGTTTATAGTGTATAGGCGAAAAGCCAAAAATCGATGCGTAAAATATCTAGCTTTTGTACAGGTAACATCGATAATACACGTATGGCAAGCCAATTGTCCAAAAATTACGTGAACCACCCCAGTTCACGGTCGAAAAACTAGGATTAACGATCGATAAACTAGGTTTATCGAACGTAAAAGCATGTTAACCTATACTTTCGAGCGAAAACGTAGGATAACGTCCGTAAACCATAGTTCACGCTCGTAAACGTAGGTTCACGCTCGTAAACCCAAGTTCACGGTCGTAAACATAGGTTCACGTTCGTAAACTATGGTTTACGCTCGTGAACCCCGGTTTACGCTCGTGAACCCCGGTTCACGCTCGTAAACATAGGATAACGACCGAAATTCATAGTTCAATCGAGAAACCTAGTTTATCGAACGTAAACCATGGTTTACGGTCGATATACTAGGATTATCAAATCAACTAAGAATTTCGGACGTGAACATGGGTTCACGACCGTGAACCTATGTTTACGACCGTTAACCATAGTTTACGGACGTGAACCTATGTTAAGGCTCGTGAACCATAGTTTACGGACGTAAACCTATGTTTACAACCGTGAACTATAGTTTACGCTCGTAAACTATGGTTCACGCTCGTAAACATAGGTTCACGCTCGTAAACATAGGTTCACGTTCGTAAAACCGGGTTTATCGACCTGTAACTATGCTTTCGGACCGGTATCTGTGATTTACGAGCATAGCCAATCACGACCGTGAACCATAGTTTACGAACGTGAACTATAGTTTACGAACGTGAACCTAGGTTTACGACCGTGAACCATAGTTTACGGACGTGAACCTAGGTTTACGACCGTGAACCTTAGTTTACGGACGTGAACCATAGTTTACGAACGTGAACCTATGTTTACGACCGTGAACTTGGGTTTACGAGCGTGAACCATAGTTTACGAACGTGAACCTAGGTTTACGTTCGATAAACTAGGTTTCTCGAACATATCTATGATTTTCGGTCGTTATCCTATGTTCACGAGCGTGAACCTATGTTCACGGTCGTAAACCCATGTTCACGGTCGTAAACCCAAGTTCACGGTCGTAAACATAGGTTCACGTTCGTAAACTATGGTTCACGCTCGTGAACCCAGGTTTACACCCGTAAACATAGGTTCACGCTCGTGAACTTAGGATAACGACCGAAATTCTTAGTTCAATCGAGAAACCTAGTTTATCGAACGTAAACCTGGGTTCACGAGCGTAAACTATGGTTTACGCCCACTATCCTATGTTTTCGCTCGAAAATATAGGTTAGTATTCGATAAACCTGGTTTTACGTTCGAAAAACCTAGTTTATCGATCGTTAATCCTAGTTTTTGGACCGTGAACCTGGGTTTACGTAATTATTGGACAATTGGCTTGCCATATACACGGCTTCCGAATATATTTTGTAAAACAAAAAGGAATTGCCCAGCACTAGGTTTGAACCAGGAACCTTGCAGTTTTATTTGTAACATGACGGTTTTACCCCTTCACCACGAAATTTTGTTGGTATGTATTAGCATTTCTAACCGCTAAATAATCATTATGTAATAACTATAGCACACAAACGCCCGCACAGACTTATCATCCGCTAAAAATAATCGGGACTAAAGTTTTGAGACGGAATCTTTGTTAAATTGATAATAAATAGTATAACACCACCATGGACTGTAAATTAGAAGGTCGTGTGTTCCAGTCACGAAAGGGGCAAACCTTGTTCTCTTGTAAATCATATGTGCTACCTGTGGAGAGAAACGATGTGCACTGCTCGATGTTTATAAAGTAAATGATGCCCTGCGTTCAGCTTGATAGCTTAAATACCCGATTTCGCTATGAGCTGGTGAACATGAAGTTACAAATAACGACACGCATACAAAGAAGAAAGCGATTTAAATACAGGTGTGTTTGTCAAATCGAAAATGGGTAATACCGATAGATATCAGGGCCAAAGGGTAAATTTACAGTACGTGTATTGATAATGAAAGATAGCTATTGAAAATAAGATGAACTCATACGAGTTTGATAATAGTTATTTAATTATAATTATAATTATAATTATTATTATTATTAGTAGTAGTAGTAGTAGTAGTGGTACTACTACTACTACTACTACTACTACTTCTACTTCTTCTACTACTACGACTAGTAGTAGTAGAAGTAGTAGTAGTAGTAGTCGTCGTAGTCGTAGTCGTAGTCGTAGTCGTCGTAGTCGTAGTCGTAGTCGTACTAGTAGTAGTTTATAACATAACACATAAAATGTATGTTATATAGATATATATATATGATATATATTGTTAGAGACGATGGAAGATATTTCAATATCGCATTTAGCGTTGATTTCGGTTTCTGTGAACTAAATTATACATGTTATATGCGTTATCTTGTTTATGTGAAATAAAGTAAGACTTTGTCTTCAGCCTCGTTCGTCGGATGATAAAAAAACAATTATACCGAGTGTTGGAATTCCCGATCTTCACCGGATACCCATGAACAATTCTTATAATCTTTAGCCATCTGAATCACTTATTAACGTCGTGATCGTTAAATACATACTGTACTATAATATAATACATGTGTGAGAAGTTGCCTCTTAGTTCTCAGTTTCTGAGCAGTTTCTAGTTACTAAGCAGTTCCTACTTCATATATAGTAGTTTCTAGTTCCTATTTGCTAGTTCCAGGTCAACTCTGAATTCAGTTCTCCATCCGACGAACGAGGCTGAAGAAATGTCTTGCCTAAGGGTTGGTCCATGGCCAATTTAGGAGATTTAAAGAAGGGTACATGAAGCTTTTCTAAGGGGTTTAGGGGT
>JAWPHD010008220.1:0-117932 GCA_037043455.1 Cyrtodaria siliqua
GGGGTTCGCGTGAGCTGTACTGTATTATTGAACATTTCCACTACAGTAGCACAGATGCAATAAAATACCAAATGAACAAATACAATACAGATTCAGCTCCAAATACGAACCTGAATGTATCCAAACTTCTACAATGTATCCATGTGTTTGTTCGGTAAACCTAGTCTATTTACGTTAAACGATTTCCTTACCAATACGATAAATTACTTTTGTACATGTACTACTATATAACGATTAAAACCTTGTTTATTTCTGTAAAAAATGCGAGACCGGTTCGCTAATTTCCGTAAATCATAAAAACAATTGTAGACTAATGAATATACCTTGGACTACGTATCTGTCCAGAAAACATAAAGTTTTAGATAATTGACAACACAAATGACTTCACGGTTTAGCATAAAATAATCAACTTCACGGATTAGCAAAATTTAAAAATTCACTGATTCTTGCGAAATGGTTCTTTGACCCAAAACCCCACAAAACCCTTTCGCTTACCTGATGTGAAATAATATTGTAGAAGTATTTGTGATAAAAACGGGGTATGCTCGCTCATCTATATACAGGTGTACTTGTCATAAAATGCATCCAGTTGAAAGCACACATACAACATTTCAAAACTATGTGTGATAGGATGATAAAATAATCTACAGGGTTTGATATTAACAGTTGTCCCCTTGTCCTGTGCCATGTAGATTCTACTGGGGACAAGTTAATTGTCCCAGATGACTTGTCCTATGGACAACTAAATTTTATAACAAGAAATGAATTTTACATCTTTGAAACTTGTGACTGAAAAAATGTCAAAACATTGGTGAGCACATTGTAAATGATAAATAAAAGCCATCTTGTTTTCATTGGTGGAATGCAACTGAGGGAATGTAATGTCACTTTCATGATTGATCTTGTTTTTTGTATCACTTTTACATGAAGTGCGGGGACAAGTAAATTTGACCGGGGACAAGTAAATTGTGTAAGTTACTTGTCCTATATGGACAAGTTGCTGAAAAAAGTTAATATCAAACCCTGATCTATTATCTTTCGATATCCATCAAGAAATTTCAAATTATAAAGTGTTTTCATTGTAATATTATCAACGCAAATAGGTCACATCAAGTCTGGTAAAAAAAACAAAGATGGTGGTATACCGATGTATAGGTATAAATCACCTCGTATGTTTTTATGTTAGCACCAGATGTTGGTCATTCATAACTTTCACATGACATCATCAAAATAATTTGACCAATCAGTAATCAATAAAATAAAAGACCTCCACATTCTGGTAGGGGGTAAACTCGGTGTTTATCGTTGGTGCTCAACTGACTTTAAATAGCCCTTTATATAACTAGTTTGTAGTAATAATTTTATTAAAAGCTTTTTTGTGTGTACATCTGTGTATCTTTTTTTGGTGTTGTCTGATTTTGAAACACCAATATTGATACATTTATTTTAAATCATGGTCTAATATTTTTATTTTTCATATAGAGATTGAGGATAAAGTCCGAGTAAACTCCTTTATTTTCACCTACTGAATATCTCAACCTACCGGAAGTGCGGGGACAAGTAAATTTGACCGGGGACAAGTAAATTGTGTAAGTTACTTGTCCTATATGGACAAGTTGCTGAAAAAAGTTAATATCAAACCCTGATCTATTATCTTTCGATATCCATCAAGAAATTTCAAATTATAAAGTGTTTTCATTGTAATATTATCAACGCAAATAGGTCACATCAAGTCTGGTAAAAAAAACAAAGATGGTGGTATACCGATGTATAGGTATAAATCACCTCGTATGTTTTTATGTTAGCACCAGATGTTGGTCATTCATAACTTTCACATGACATCATCAAAATAATTTGACCAATCAGTAATCAATAAAATAAAAGACCTCCACATTCTGGTAGGGGGTAAACTCGGTGTTTATCGTTGGTGCTCAACTGACTTTAGCCCTTTATATAACTAGTTTGTAGTAATAATTTTATTAAAAGCTTTTTTGTGTGTACATCTGTGTATCTTTTTTTGGTGTTGTCTGATTTTGAAACACCAATATTGATACATTTATTTTAAATCATGGTCTAATATTTTTATTTTTCATATAGAGATTGAGGATAAAGTCCGTGTAAACTCCTTTATTTTCACCTACTGAATATCTCAACCTACCGGAAGTTGACCGGATGTGGAAGTTATGAATATTTGGGAACATGTAACCTGATTTTTTTTGAAGCAAGACTAAGATGGCCAAGCTTAAAACTAGCAGACGGCACCAAAAAGGCAAATTGATCTATTTTGAGACAGACATGCTATTTTTTTCTGAAAAGGAGGAAAAAAATAGGAGGTATTTGTTTTGTTCCTTTTAAAATGAAGAATATTTAATAATTTTGATTTTTCCTGTGTCACATAGCGGCCATCTAGGTCAACACACAGGCAGACGGCGCGTACCCTACCCCGCCCAGACCCTACCCCCCTCTACTACCCCCTCCCCCTCTACTACCCCCCCCTCTCTACTACCCCCTTCCCACCTGTTTCTCTACTACCCCCCTTAAATATGTTTTCAATAAACTGTTCTACTTGGTTTTCAATGGAAAAAAAAAATAAATAAATATACATACTCTCTGTACCATATAAAGGTCTTGGACTCTTTAATAAAAACAGCTATAGACCTCGCTTAAAGCCTTGCTGTGCTTGTATTTTTGGTCATAGCATCGTCTTCCCGATTCGAATCAATAGGGTACATATTATAACAAATAGCCACAACACTGATTTCTTCAATGTGTACTTTATATCGCATCAGCGAAACGTCAAAGACGTTTGAAAGTAGGTAGACTACGATCTGACCTAAGCAATGCATTTTCTATGTACATGGTACGGTAGTGGGAAATATCTATCTGCGACGACTCTCGCATAAAAATGCAACGTGATCGTTGAAAGAAAACTGTTTAACAACACTCACCGGTACGAAGAACTTCCAGGAGTAATCACAGACGCTGCAATCGAGTTCTTTCAGAAACGGTCATTTGTTTACCGTTACGACTCGCCATGTTGAATTAAATTACTGGTTTCCTTGTTACCTTTATACTGACGATATGAAGCTGGGTACAAGGCGACCGGAAATGAGACTGGACCAATCCAGGTGACTTATTTTCAACATGGCGAATCGAAACGATAAACAAATAACCGTTTGCGAAAGAACTCGATTGCAGCGTCTGTGTTTACTCCTGGAAGTTCTTCGTACCGGTGAGTGTTGTTAAACGGTTTTCTTTCAACGATCACGTTGCATTTTTATGCGAGAGTCGTCGCAGATAGATATTTCCCACTACCGTACCATGTACATAGAAAATGCATTGCTTAGGTCAGATCGTAGTCGACCTACTTTCAACGTCTTTGATGTTTCGCTGATGCGATATAAAGTACACATTGAAGAAATCAGTGTTGTGGCTATTTGTTATAATATGTACCCTATTGATTCGAATCGGGAAGACGATGCTATGACCAAAAATACAAGCACAGCAAGGCTTAAACGAGGTCTATAGCTGTTTTTATTAAAGAGTCCAAGACCTTTATATGGTATAGAGAGTATGTTTTTTTTTTTTTTTTCACTGAAAACCAAGTAGAACAGTTTATTGAAAACATATTTAAGGGGGGTAGTAGAGAAACAGGTGGGAAGTGGGTAGTGGAGAGGGGAGGGGGTAGTAGAGGGGGAGGGGGTAGTAGTGGGGGGTAGGGTCTGGGCGGGGTAGGGTACGCGCCGTCTGCCTGTGGGTCAACACATTTGCATACAAATGATCTTATGAACAGACATTGCATGATGGGAATGGGATTTTTACAAACTACCCCGGTAATAAGTGACCACCGGCAAACAGGGGAATCACCATACATGCATGAATTTTGTTCAAGGATTACCAAATTTGTTCCGGTGCATTTTCAGAAGTTTTCCAAAGTGTTTTTCCAAAAGTACCAACTTTCACAAAAAAATAATTTCAGTCGAGGGTAGCGTACATTTTTTGCGTTCGAATGCGCTTTCTTTGGTTAGCTCAGTTGGTTGAGCGCTCGCCCTCGGAAAATATTTAACAAGATGTGAAACAAACTTACTGTCTGGTTGAAGGAATATTCGACCGACTTCACCAAATTTCTCAAACTGTCGTCGAATAATGGTTACATTCATTAACGTGGGGATTCTGCTGAGGTATATAATGCCGCTCTGTATCGTGTTTTTCTTGGTTTTCGTCGATTTTTTAAGTGAAGAAGAACTAATTTCGTCATTTTCGAGCACGTTGTCCTCCATTTTGGTAATTTGGAGACTCTCGGCTAATATGGAGGAATAAATCCGAGTAAACCAAATGTATTGAGTTACGTCCCTTTGAAGGAAAAATTGCGACAATTTCGAAGGGAGGCAAAATCCATAAAAGTTCCTGGTTTACAAGAACAGGTTAGTTTATCTATTGTGAATGATATTGCTGTAATTATCGTCATTCTATTCCGCTAGTTTCACGACTGCCAAAGATTTACAACAGCATAATAAATCTTGTCGCTGTGTATTGACAGTGTGAACATGCTTGGTTTTAAATTTAAATTATTTAAAATTTTAAAATGTCTAATAATAATCAACTTGTCTTTGGCCACATTCGGACAAAGTTCTGTCAAAGCCAAGTTTCCGTCAGTCTCTTTTAAAACAGTTTTGACTCACGTCCACGATTTTATAATTAACAAATTGCCCACAGAAGTTGCGGTGGGCGCATAATTGCCTCTCATCCCAGAGATCGAGTTTGATTCCCAGTGGGGTCAAAACCAGGATTTTTTTCAAACATAGGGTAACTCGCCCCTGAGTCGGACAGGTTATTGGTTCTCGGCACCTCTTTCTATTTATGTTCATGCTCCTGCTTGCTAAAACCATCTGGTTTCTTCCTTAGTGTTTAATGTATCATTCAATGTCAACTGTTTAGCGCTACCAACGTTTTTGCAGGGATTACGTCATACGTTTCGCACTCACCAAAATTTGCCCTTGAGTCAGGATATTTTTTGCAACTTCAGTAGTGGGTCATAAAAATTGCTTCGATGGTGCCATGAGCTGAAATAAAAAAAATTGTCCTTATTTTTCTTCATGTATGTACATAAAATTTAATGTCCTTACACAAATTACATACTTTAGATGTCTTCTTGTGTAAAATGTTCGGGTATTGTCTCCTGACTTCAGTGTTCATCTTTAGGGCAGAAATATTTAGACATGCCCCAAAGTCGAACATCTTACATGTAATTACCCTTGAGTCGGACTATTCAAATACTTTCACATCCGGTCAATTTCCGGTAGGTTGAGATATTCAGTAGGTGAAAATAAAGGGGTTTACTCGGACTTTATCCTCAATCTATATATGAAAAATGAAAATATTAGACCATGATTTAAATTTAGTAAATGTATCCATATTGGTGTATTAAAATCAGACAACACCAAAAGAAGATACATAGATGTACATAAAAAATAAAGCTTTTAATATAATTATCACTACAAACTGGGCATAAGTCAGTTGAGCACCAACGATAAACACTGAGTTTACCCCCTACCAGAATGTGGAGGTCTTTTATTTTATTGATCACTGATTGGTCAAATTATTTTGATGATGTCATGTGAAAGTTATGAATAAAGGTAGCTTGAGAAATCTCCCTCAGGAGCAGTGCTCAAAAAATAGGATAGCCCGACGCCCAGGGCTCCTCGAAATCCATTCCGAGCCTGTCTCATTTTGCAGACGAGGAGCCCGTCGGGCCTGTCTAAAAAAAAAAATCCCCCAAAAAAGCTCAAGTTCCTCAAGACAAAATACTCCCATGTGTATTCTGAACTGTGAAAACACTTGCAATAAAGTAATTAAAATATATTATACACACATTGAAACAATAAGAAGTTCGAATATTTTGCCTGGCTTTGTGTCGGCAGTTTGTCATAACTTTGAGGTCGACAATTGTTGACATAAAACTCATTATTCTGCTATTAGGGTTGTGTTTTCTTTCCTTTGTGATAAGAAATAAAGTTTTTGTCATAAAAACACACTAATGCATGAAAAAAATTGTTATTGATGGTATTTTGATTGAATGTTTGTGAAATGTTCGGGCCGTAAAAGTGTGGTGTCATAGTAGTTTGGATGGTACATAATTTCGGATACTTTTTTTTTTTTTTTTTTTTTTTTACATAATCAAATAAGAAAAACTGTCCTTTACAAATACATGTTGATGGAAAGAAAAATATATATACTGTATATGTGTAAATACAGATATAAAGTATATTTCTATTCATTATTTAAGGTGTAAGGAGTTCCTGGTATCCTACTTTTAAATGAATTCTAGTCTAGACTCCTAATTCTTTACTTGGAGAAAGTGGTGACAAAAAGAAAAAATAAAGCCAGGTCTCATAAAACCTGATTAAAAATTTGGCTCCAAGTTTAGCTCCAGTTTCACCAAGTCGGCTCTGATTATTATCATTTGGCAAAAGTGCTAGTACTCTCCTTTGCATTGGTTATAAATTACTATGTAATATTCTATTCTAACATATTTTAAACGAAATGGTAAATAAGTCCGCTGACCAGGGAGCATGAAGTCGTAGCAAAAAGAAAATTATAGTCAGAGGAGGTTCTGGGCTTGATTAATACATACATAACAAATGTGTGCTATAAAAGTGAATAAAGACACATTTCCAATAAAGAAAAAAATATTGGACCTTTCCATTTCAAATCGGGGCCTGTCCATTTTCAGAAGCAACAAGCCCTGGGCCTGTCTCTTTGAGCACTGAGGAGTGGATTTATATGAATAAAGGGAGAAAACAATAGATTGGGGGTAATTCTTGTTGTTTTGAATGAAAGAAATCATTGGATTGCCTCCCTTTCATAGTAACAGTTATTGACCGCTTCCAGTTGAGAAGATATTCAACCATCAATAACTGTCCGAGTCAGGGGCAAGTTCGACTTAATGGCGAGTTACCCTACTCCCGCTATATTTTTTTACTTTAAGCAGGGTTTTTACAAATACGGTTAAAAAATAAAGCTGAATTCCAAAGTATGGTTGTCGTCTCTACCTGTATCTGTCGATTTACGGCGTATTCCAGGGCTGTACAAATCCTATAGCCCGACGCCCGGGACTAGTCAAAAACCAAAGTCGGGCGTGTCACTTTTTCAAAGATTTCAGTCCCGGACTAGTCCAATTTAAAAAAATAGAAAGTCGGGCGTGTCACTGTTTGAAAGATTTCAGTCCCAGATGTGTCCAATTAACAATGGCGGCCACCTGTCATAAAACTACCCCAGCACACTTCTCAACGTAATCCTTTAATTGCACTCGCTTATGTAATGCAATTAACATCCACAGCGATAACCCCGGGCAGTTTTATCAACAATCAACCATGCCGGAAGTCCCGCCTCAAAATTACTTTAATTGACAGTCGGCATTGTCGACATTATCCAATCAATTGACCCGATCTATTTTAATCCAGACCCGCTAGCCAATGAAACGACTACTACAGGTAAATCACATGTTCGTCACGTGATTACCTATTCATCACGTGGTGAGCTGAAAATGGCGATACACTGAAACAATAACACTAACACGTTGATTAATTAGCAATCAGGCCGATTTGTCGGAAATCTTTCGATGAGTAAACAAACTAAGGACGTTTGATAATGGAAGTATGTTTGATATGAAACGGTAGGTGTGATTTTTTATTTCTCAAGTACTTATAGTATAGGAAGTATCTAGACTACAATGTTTTCACTTTTTCTGACCATTGATGTACAATGTAGTAAAACTACATAGTAGACTAGTAAAAACTTGTTACAAAATACGGTCAAGAAGGATTGAATTGTATTATTTATTTTTTACTTACCAGTGGTGTCTACATTAAGGAAACTTATACATACATAATATGGTGCTCACTTAACCCCATATCATACTTGTAAGAATGATGTGCGGAGACCTAGTATTGAGCATACAAGTTTGGCTCATGGAGGTTTCCAGTTTGATTCCCTCACAGTGTAATAGCCCGCCAATTGTGCTGCAGCTGTCTTTTGCATTTCTGTTTTTGAAAAACAATGGCCAAAATCAGGTGTGAGTGGTATAACAAAAAAAAGAAGGTAAACAGCACTCCCCATTCTTACTTTCTGAATATTGTTAAGGTTTGGATACATATATAGAAGAAAGATTATCTAAAAAAAAAAAAATCTAAAATCCTTTTTCGACCTTTTATCTGTAAAAAGAATATTGCCCCAGAGGCACCCACTTGGCGTGGATCTTTAAGCGAGTGTTAGCAATTATTTAGCACACCTTGTTTGCATATTAATTTGCACACCCAAGTCTTCATTTTCTGCCTAATACCTGTTACATCAGTACCTTACTGAGGCAAAAGCATAATTTGTCAGTGTCAGTGTAAGACTGTTGATCCCATTGGTAGCACAGGAGCGCAATGCTCTGTGCGAAAAAACCATCTCTTTGCACAGTTCAAAAGAGCAAGAGAGTAAGCCTGTTATCGCCAATGCAAAGGATGATCTATAACTTGGATGCTCATAATGTAACACTGTTTTTTCCTTATATAAGTGGTACCAAAAACATGTATTTTTCCCAATTGGATTGACAAAAATCTGCCTTTAAACATAAGGAGTGGGGATATACTTTCAAAGGAGGATAATGAAATACTAAAAGAGAAGGTATATATGGTAATGTGTATTTAAGCATACAATCTTGCTTTTGTGTGAACATTTAATTTAAACTCTTTTTTATTTCTTCTATTTACTTCACTTTTTCACTTAGGCCTAAAAAAAAATTATGTGTGTTTCCGGTTTCCCGACCGACCCTACTTTTTCACCGCCGACCCTAAATATTTATAGCGATCTTACAATCAAACAACAAATATTTTTATTCAAATGATAATTTTATTAGCATCACTTTAACATGATTTCATAGTTTAAACTTAACAAGTGTCAAACAGTTTGTATCCTGATGAGACATAGAGTTGTTAACTATTTGCAAAGGTTATGAGATGTTGCCTTAGTACAAAAATGGCATAATATATGCGAACAATATATATAAAAAATATATCTAAAAAAAAACTTTTTCCTACCTACCTACCCTAACTTTTTGACAGGGTGAAACCAGAAACACACATATTTTTTTTAGGCCTTAGATAGTCTTATCTATCTACTTTTAACTTTCTCACTATTCTCACTGACAAACGCACTTTTTCCTGCTTAAAATACCCGCAAGGGGAGTATGGCAGTATAGACAGATAGATAGATAAATTCCCAATTTTAAGGCAAAGCAACACAAATTTTCCCAATTGAGTCCCAAAAGGGTGAAAAAAAACACTAATTTCATAAAGGTATATTTGTAGAAAGCAATGGTGTCATTATGAGGCAGTAGGCCGGGATATTCTGTCTTACATGTATGGCAAACAAATTAAAATTAGAGTGGTCATGATTTATATCAAACTTGTATTATTTTTTTCCTTTTTGCATCTTTTCAGATAAACACTGTGATTTTACGACATTAGGATCAGCCAGGACTTAAACGATGGCGGAGGAAAGTTCCGAAATGAAAATGGTGAAGGCTATGTTAAGATCCGTACTGATGAGTTGCAAGGAAGGAGTCCCGGCCGCCATACTACAGAGTAAGAATGCATGAACAAACATCACATTTGTACATCATATTTATAGAAATTTCTGTTATACGCATCAACGCTATTTTTTGGCTCCGACCCTACTTTTTTTTCTTAATTAGAAAACACACACAAAAAAACCACAGCATTTTATCTCTGCGACTAGAAAAACAAAATCCCTATACCCTGTTTTTCAAAGCAGCAAAGGCATTTGGCCTTGTGATAAAATTATCATCTTGATAGCGTCTCCGTGTCTGAATGCTTAACGACGTTGCGTTGTAAACCTTCGCCTCTGCGTGTTCGAATCCCACTGGGAGCTCGATTTGTAAGTGAGGAAGTGTCGATTCTTACGGATGGCGGGAGGTGTACAGTACTGGTTCTACCCAGGAAAAGTGGGTGGTCTGCCTCATATATAACCTTACATGTGTTGAAAATGACGTAAAACATCATACAAACAAACAAACAATTATCTTCTTGATATACAGGCATTCTTTCTTCAACTCTGTGGATTTCATTGATTTACTGTACCACTAATTTGCAATTTTAATTATGAATTTTGTGTTAAATTTTGTCCAATTGCATGATTCTTTACTAAAAGCTTAATTTCATAATATTAGGGGATTTATTATATAAATACAGCCAAATAAAAATGCATATTTATCATGTTTATTGAAGTTAACTGATTTGAACAAACATAATATATTGAGCAGTGTAAAATTTCCATTTTGGAAACAAAGCCCAACTGTATAAAATTTCTAGATTTTTACTACCCTGAATAAATATTTACTAGTTTTTCACCTTTGGGCTAGTGCTAAATTTGACCACTGTGTACCAGTATGTGCATTTGTTTATAGAGTGGTGGAGAACTGACTGCCCTATATCGAAATCTTCAACTCGTTATATGTCCATTCCAGTAATAAGATTTGGATATATGTCAGTGATTGTTCTGTGTGTATGTGTATTACAGAGGACTACAGAGATGTTGTGGGGGACTTCCTGCCCTACAAGAAGCTGGGATATCCAAACATTGAACAGTTCATAATGTCCATCCCAGACGTCGTTCGTGTTGACAGGTAGACTTTACAGAGTACTAGGCTTCTATGGATCTCACTACACCATCATACTCACCTTTACAGGGCATGAAATTCAGATACATTCTTTAACAATTAATTATCAATTTGACCATTCAAATTTAACGTAGGACAAGTAAATCAGAAACACATTTTCCTGCCCTGCTTTCTTTTGGTTCCTAAAGCATTTTTAAAGAATTCCAAATCATAAAACAGCAATAGCGCAGTCTGTTAAAACCCTAAATTTGGATTTAAAAAAAAAAATTGAATCCATTTGCCCAAAAACATTAAAGAGGCTCTACCTATATCGTTTTGTCCACCAATTGATATAAACTTTACTTAATTATAAAGAGGACTATGAAAAAGGTAAATGGCAATAATGTCACCCAATGTAATATGCGTTTTGCTGGGGAAAAACAGGATTGAAAAGATCGGATTTTTGAAATTGTATTCGTAATTGTTTTAGACAAGCCGATTACGGAGATTTTCGAACTTATTCGTTTACAATCGGAACTACCTCGTCTGATTAGCGAAGAGTTCCGATCGATTCGTTTGCTATCGGAACTGCGCCGAATAGTTTGTAATCGCATTGCGCATGTCTGAGAAAATCGTAAAAACTCATAGAGTTTTCCGGCAGGAATAAACAGCATTTTATTCAAGATATTGTTTTGATCATAATTAATAATTTACAGAACTGGAATATGAACCATGTTTCTTTTTAGAATACTCATATAATAGCTTTGTATACATATAAATGCAGTAATATTGAGTATTTAATATTTTACATTAAACATCACGTAGATATAGGTAGTGCCTCTTTAAGGGTCATAATGAAAAAAATAGGAACAGGTTAACTGCATCCACACGTTATATTTTATTTAACGATGCACTACGCTGACACCTTTTGACAGTTAACTTGTCAAGGATGTAAATCATGCTGTAATATACTTGTTCATAAGGGAGTATAAATATTTTGAAGGAATATAAAATACTCTTCTTTTTTTTTATTAATAATTGAATTGAATTGAATGTTGTTTAGCGGCTCATCAACACAGTATAGGTTATTTAGAGCCGCCCCAGAGAGAGGGGAAGGATACATAGGAATCCGGGAACCTGCCCTACTCTTATTATCGAATAGATTCCTATGGTTCTTTAACGTGCTCGGAGGATAGACCGATACACGGGACCGCCCGGTTTACGTCCCCATCCGACGGACGAGGCTAAGGTAAAGTGTCTTGCCCAAGAACACACCGACGGAACTCAGTGGCACCACGGAGGATTGAACCCGGGGCCTCTGGTTACAAATCCGCCGCGCTACCGACTGCGCCATGCCAGCCCCTTTTTTATTAATAAAACAAGGCTAAATAACACATATCTAGGTATATAGAGTCTAAGACTATTCCCTAATGGACCAAAAACAGTCTTTAAGCTAGTATCATCAAAATCTGTATTCGAACATACACCTAAAGCTTTGATGCAATATTTACAAGTTTATTGGTTTGAGCCACACATTTGATTAAAGTTACAGTCATTCTCCAAACACACGTCAGAAATGTTCCCCCATTTGTAATTAACCTCTACTTATACCCCCTTCTTGTTACTTCTGTCTACTATTTCTGCTACCAAATCTCCCTTTAAATTGTCAGAAGTTGTCAGGTATAAATCTCACGTAACTAACAAATTCTGCTATATGTGAGTTTTATTGTTTTCTAGGAGAGGCGGAGAATACATCTTTCATGCCGTCGCCGATGAAGCTACGGCACATATACATTCCATGGTCAAGAAGCAGAGGAGTAGAAAACTCAAGGTAACCATGGTTATCATTCAAGTGTGTGTAATCTGAAGGTTTCTAGTCGAAATTAACTTCTGCAGCATTGTATATTAAAGGGCCTTCATGGGTCGAAATTAACTTCTGCAGCGTTGTATATTAAAGGGCCTTCATGGGTCGAAATTAACTTCTGCAGCATTGTATATTAAAGGGCCTTCATGGGTCAAAATTAACTACTGCAGCATTGTATATTAAAGGGCCTTCATGGGTCGAAATTAACTTCTGCAGCGTTGTATGAGAGTCGAATTTAACCTTTTTTACTCACTTGCATTGATAGCAAACTTGTGTACATAATTTAACAAATAATTAGCAAAATTGCTTGCATTTCCTCATTCACCTTGTTAATATAGAATAAGTATAAAATAATTATTTAGTAACTGGATGTTTTGTCAACTTTATCAGGTTTTCATCTACATATTGCACATACATTCACTCACAAATAAATGCTATACAATATTGATACATAACAAATTATTCGCAGTACTCAAATTTTAATACAGGTAAGAACATGCTATAGCACTTATTTTATGGACAAAGGGAAGTAACTGGATACTTAAAAGTTTACCTCATGCCAATGGGCTTTAAGACACTTATGGACAAAGGGAAGTAGTCGGATATCTTTCACCATTTATGATGTGTCCTTATCACATAACAGGACTTCTGGCTGTGTAATAAACTTAATAAAGCCATAAACTAAATTTCATAATACACCAGTGTATTAACGGGAATGTAGCCAAACAATATTATTGAGAGTTCTGCAAAAATTGTAAAAGGGTGAACTAATTATCAAAATCAGGTGATAGACAAAGAAGATACGACCATTTGAAAGTTGTTCTGAAAAAAACAGGAAAGCCGCCATTTTGAGAACAAGGACATGATGACTTTATTTCTATATATGAAATGTTTATAAAAATAATTTACTGATTTATATAAGAAAGAATTATTACAGCAAATATATGAAAAATAAGTATAATAAAGTATAATAATGCATTTTATGATGAGTTAATGATTTTGCATTGATTTGCAGTGATTTTCTTTTCTTTAAATGATATTTATCAATATGCTATATATAATAATTTAGATCCATGCCGTCACCTTTTTAGAACAAATTTTACAAAGACAACTACGGTAGTCCTGCAGGATTAGTGGGAAAAAAATACACTTGCCTTAATCAACTTTGTACTCGCCCTTAATTTTGAACAGGAATCGCCTTCATATTTTTGCTTACCGCTCGCTAGTGCTAGACAAGGTAAATGAGTGTCAATCAAGAACACTTTATTTAGATAAACAAACTACATGTAACATCATCAAAGTATCAAATAAATGACTAGATCCCATCTTAGGTATGACTAGCTTGTCCACTTAATAATTATGAAAGGCACTTACAATAAGATATGACATAATTTTAACATTTCAAAAGCAACTGTTTATGTAAGTCACTGTGAAAAATCAACTGTGTATCCTCCAGTTTTTTTCTCCTACAAAACACGCTAGCATTTGGTACTATCATTCTGCTTTTATTGCAGTTTTACCGTATTCCTCAGCCTATAGCGCGCACTTTTTTACCTCAGATTCTGTGGCTGAAGTTGGGGTGCGCGGTTTAAGCAAGAAGTAATGTTTTACTCTTCTTTTTTTTTCCAGCCAAGGCGAGAAGTTTTCTGGGTTTCAAAACGTCACAAGACCGGCCGTTTAGTATACTAGAGATTGAATCGAACAAAAGTTGGCTTGTTTCTATTGTTTCAATAAAATGCGTTGTATGCTATATGCTTATTATCAATAAAATCAAACTTTACCATGTTTTATTTTGATTATTGTTAAGAAAATACCATTGAAATGTTGAAAAATATCATTGTTACATCAATCGGCAAAGTGAAATGATAACGAGGCTGTGGTTTCCGTTTTACGTAGACGGGTTTACTGTGAATAGAATAGAATAGAATATTATGTTTTCTTCCTAACGACTACTACCGCGTAACCGCACATATGTATTTGTTAAAAGTCGATTCTGAATTTTGACAACGTAGAATCTTGATTATTCATAAAGGGTTTAATTGACTGGGAAAATGTGTGAAGTGTTTGGTTTTTGCTAATCTGACCGCAAACAACGATGACTATGGTGATTATCAAACAAACATGTAACAATGCATGTACGCAGAAAAATGTCAATTCCTTAATTGTCCTTGATTACTTCAGAAGTTTGAGTAGTTAGGAAAATGCGTTTAATAGGTGATGCCACAAGACAATGCATCTCATTTCGAGAAACCTCTCAAACTGTCAACACCTTCAAATTGTCAACACCTTCAAATTGACAAGCAAGAGTTAATAACCTGGAAATAACACCAGTCATACAACGCCAGATTAATAAATTTAATATGATCGTAATAAAAGTTCGATTTTTATTTTATTGAAACTTGAGTAAACAACAAAAATACACTCAACAGTACAAGTTAATTTACATTTCCTCTTTGGTCAATGATTCAAAATGGCGCTCTGTTGTCCTGAAATTTAAAACACATCTTTTTTATGCGCGGTTTACGCTACAATACATAACAAAAAGTTTTTTTCCAAGGATTTCAGGCCCAAAGTCGGGGTGCGCGTTATATGCGCATGCGCGCTATAGGCCGACAAATACCGTAATTTATGCAATTGTCTATTCACTTTCTCTATTTGTATTTTTCCATCATCTCCACCAACTCTCCTCCAAAAACATTCTATAGACATGTCTATTTTCTTCAACATTTTTACGGGAAAATGTCGTCATATCAAGTATAATGGTCCGGTTACAGTGTTTTATTGATAAAAACTACTAGTTTAGTATTGGATAATTCGATCACGTCACAGTCTACGAACTTCGGAAATCTCGCCTTTATACCCTATCACCAAAGTTACCATGGGTAACCAATATTTTCACGTTTACTTCCGGTGTATTTGAGTCTAATTTATCAGCTATTTATTTTGTTTAAGCAAACGCTTTGTGGAATTTCTTCGCCAGAATAAAAGGAAACAATAAAGAGTTGATTTATTTTGTTACTAATGTCAAAAGTCACTCTTCCGTAAGGACGACCAGAAGAAAATATCCATTCGCCCGGCCTGACAAGTCACTCGTCATGACGAGCGGACGAGTGGAATTTTACAGGCATGAACAACCTTCAAATGGTCATATCTTCTTTGTTTATCATCCGATTTATGGTACGTTCACCTATGTTCAAGTTTTTCAGAAATCTCACTTCTAAAAATTGTTTTCATATATGCCTATTTTCCCTTTAACTACATGTTACATGGTTAAATGGGGTTGGCACGTAAAACGTTGTATCGAGGCCAGTAGTGTTTATTCTGACAAACAAAAGGTATATTTAAGTAATAAAAAATAACTTAAACAGCAACACTGACATGTTCTGTTCTATAAGCAACTGAAATGGCAACTATGCACTTCTTTTCCATGGCTCAATGACCTTAAACAGCAACTATTTGATTGGGAAATAATGACATTGAGCTTTAACCTTTAAAAAAAAACACCGTCTACTTAAGGTACAAACATACACTCACTTGCACTCACTGGTGAAATTACCGGTTACTCTGCAATAAAATATAGATACATACCAATTATTTACAATAATGATATTTAATACAGGGGTAATGACTATACACGACTTATTTATGCTCAAAGGGAAGTAACTGGATACTAAAAAGTTTACCTCATGCAAATGGGCTATAAGAAACTTACGAACAAAGGGAAATAATCAAAAATAAAGGTTATCATTGACAAAAATTCAAAATTAGGACAAAATTTGTGTTTGTATGCAATTACTTTGTCCTGCATTAATTCCATTAAGCAATGGGAAAGCTTATTGCAAGATTTTATGACAGATATTTTGACAATAAAACATGTTTAAAAGCATTTTTTACTGAAAAAATGTGATTTATAACCTGTTTAAAATTACCCATTAATTTTTTTAATTTTACAGTATGCAAACTTCTTGTCTAAATTAAGGTTTTATTTCATACCCCTAGCCAACCCCATTTTCGCTTCTTGGAGAAGGGGTTGGATGGGGTATAAAAGTTAATACTTTCACCACGTAATGAGTAAAACATTTAGGCACATTTGTTTGCATAACATTTAATGCAATACGTTCTGACAGAGCTTAATACTTACCAGATTTGAAATCTTATTCGATAAAATGTAAAGAATGGTAAATTAGGTTAAAGATGTCGGTATTATTTGTCGTGCGAACATGTGACAGCTGCATAACATATATGACTTCATGTAAAACAACAAACGACGTCATGATTTCACATCCAAAATTGTGCGAAGTAAAACATTTAATATTATCATATTTTTTTCTGTGAAATATCTTTATCTTTATTCCATCTTAATCCATAAATACCAATTTGTCCAAGAAGCCTGTACGACGTCCTCGGGGTGGTGGTGGTGCATGGTTTGTGCATGGTTCCAGACCTTCGTACCCACGTAAACCTGCAACAAGGCCAACTCCCGCGCACGCAGGACCCAGGGGCCCGAGGCATGGCATACCAAGTTTTGTGTCGACACCACAACCAAGGTACAGCGGATTGGATGTTGTAAATTTGTTGCCCTTGACCCGCTACATGTATATAATGGACTGTTCTTTCTTTGAATTAAGACCATTCCATTTATGTGACAAATGTGTGATTTAGGGAAAATGACTGATCAGCAGCCAGACATTGTAAACCCTGATCAGCCAGCGAGTTACTCGCAGGCAGATCTGGGTTTACAATGACGCAAAGCTATTATAGTCGTGCTTAGTGGGTTAAGGGTTAATTATTGATTATTATCACTGGTTTGTGAATGTGATAACACAAGTAACAGGGTTCAGATTTTTATCAGATTTGGCGGGGCTGTTTGTTAGGGTGGGGATGGGGATGTGGGGGCTAATATTTTCTGATACTTTTAAGCTCTACTGGCCACGGGACAGCAAAGCTTATGGGATGGCGAGTTGTCCGGCGTCCGTCGTTTGTCGTCCGTCGTTAACTTTTGTCTTGTTAAGACGATAGGGCCTTCATTTTTCATCCGATCTTTACCAAACTATTAACAGGTTGTTAATATCAATGAAAGCTCGGACTAGTAACAGCGGAGTTATGGCCCTTGATTTAGTTAAAAATGCTATATTTTGCCTCGCTAAGACGGTAGGGGCTTCATTGTTCATCCGATCTTTACCACACTTTATCAGATTGCTAATGTCATTGAAAGCTCAAACAAGTTCGAAAACCATTCATATCCGACCAGCAACGGCGGAGTAATGGCCCTTGATTTAGTTCAGAATGCTAGATTTTGCCTCGTTAAGACGATAGGGCCTTCATTTTTCATCTTATCTTTACAAAACTTTACCACATTGTTAATATCAATTAAAGCTCGGACAAGTTCGAAAACCAGCCATATGGGACTAGTAACTGCAGAGTTATGGCCCTTGATTTAGTTAAAAATGCTATATTTTGCGTCGTTCATATGATAGGGGCTTCATTGTTCATCCAGTCGGACCAGTGGAGTTATTGTTCTTGATTTAGTTAAACATGCTATTTTTTGCCTCGTTAATACGGTATGGCCTTCATTTTTCATCTGATCTTTACCAAACTTTACCTGATTCTTCAGCTAGTCGGACCAGTAACAGAGGAGTTATTGTTCTTGATTTAGTTAATCATGCTATTTTTTGCCTCGTTAATACGGTATGGCCTTCATTTTTCATCTGATCTTTACCAAACTTTACCTGATTCTTCAGCTATGGCCCTTGATTTAGTCAGAAAGCTGTTTTTTGCTCGAAACTTTTCAAAAAAACATAAATGGCTGTCACTCGCTTCATTGATGTTAAGATCCATGTTAGCCAGAAATTCAAGATGGCCGCCACAGCTAAAAATAGATTCAAAAAACAAGTTTGTAGCGAGTACTTCTTGAAAACTATAAGTGATATTGATATGGGACTTTTTCTAGAATGATCAGTATTGAATGATGTTGATTCTTGTCGAAAATTATTTTGATCCGACATTAAACATGGCTGCCAGCGGCCATCTTTGTTTACATAAAGTTATATAATGAAAACTTGTAGTGACTACTCCTCTGAAACTACTTAACAGATATTCATGAAACTTAACACGAATGCTGCTCTTATGTCTAATTGATCCTAGCAAAACTTCGGGTCGGCCGGAAATTCAAGATGGCCACCACGGCTAAAAATAGATTTTCAAAAAACAAGTTTGTAGCGACTACTTCTTGAAAATTATAAGTCGTATTGACAGGGACTTTTTCTAAAATGATCAGAATGACATGGTGTTTGTCCTTGTCGAAAATTGTTTTGATTCGATGTCAAACATGGCTGTCAGAGGCCATCTTTGTTTACATAGAGTTATCCAGTAAAAACTTGTAGCGACTACTTCTCTGTAACTACTCGGCGGAGTTTCATGAAACTTCACAGGAATGTTGCTGTTGATGTCTAATTGATCCTTGCAAAGTCGTGGGTTCGATTCCCGTCATTGCCATATGCGTTGTGTCCCTGAGCAAGACACTTTATCTGCATTGCTTAGTACTGGTTCTACCCAGGAAGACATCGAGAGTGATTCAAATAAGTTCATAGAGCTTTCGTTACAATCGATGTAAAATAAATAAGTTTAAACTAAAATTTCAGGTCGGCCGGAAATTCAAGATGGCCTCCATGACTAAAAATAGATTTTCAAAATACAAGTTTGTAGCGACTACTTCTTGAAAACTATAAGTGATATTGATATGGGACTTTTTCTGAAATGGTCAGTATGACATGATATTGATCCTTATCAAAAATTATTTTGATTTGACGTTAAACATGGGCGCCAGCGGCCATCTTTGTTTACATAGAGTTATATAATGCAAACTTGTAGCCACTACTCCTCTGAAACTGCTTGACGGATTTTCATGAAACTTCACAGGAATGCTGATCTAGCTATCAAAAACCTGTCAGTAAAGCTTCAAGGTCATTGAACTCTTGTTGTTGTTTTTTTCCCAGTAATGAATTCAATTCTGATAATGAATTTAATATGTTAAATTACTATACCTTGAGTTTGATTTTTTTGGCATTATCAACAACTTTTTTCTATATTTTTTCTTTCTATATACTGGTAGGCAAGTTGTAGCCGAACAGCAGTAGTAGCCGAATTTCCGTAAACAAACGACGTTCATGGCTCTTCAATAGAAATATCAATTTTATTTAATAAAAAGATAAGTTTTTCATCATCAGAAGTATTGTCGTGTACGAAAAAGTAAATATGTACCGAAATATAAATGATTTTCTTCTCAGCACTTATTTCCACGCATGCGCAGTTATGTGTTTTTAATTGCTCTCCAATTTTTAAACAATGCTTCCCCATGACAACACGAGCGGACGATAATAAATTAAAACTCTTAATTTAAATATATAACCATGATAACCCTGTTTATATAACATGTAGCCTAGGCATAAACAATATTGGAAAAATACAATACTGCAGTAAAATATCTATCGGTCAAATCTGATTATACTCCAGTTGCGGACATTTCCAATTGGCGTAATTCATAACTTTCACATGACATCATCAAAACAATTTGACCAATCAGTGATCAATAAAATAAAAGACCTCCACATTCTGGTAGGGGGTAAACTCGGTGTTTATCGTTGGTGCTCAACTGACTTTAGCCCTTTATAAAATTAGTTTGTAGTGATAATTATATTAAAAGCTTTGTTTTTTATGTGCATCTATGTGTCTTCTTTTGGTGTTGTATGATTTTAAAACACGAATATGGATACATTTAGTTTAAATCATGATCTAATATTTTCATTTTTCATATAGAGATTGAGGATAAAGTCCGAGTAAACCACTTTATTTTCACCTACCAAATATATTGACCTACCGGAAGTTGACTGGATGTGAAAGTTATGAATCTCTGACGTAATGGAGACATCTCTTGTTAATATATTTAGGTATTAAATGGGAGGAGTTGTCTTTCTTACGGAATGGGGCGTCCAATAGGGATGTATCCTTTTTTTTAACAATTTGGCTACTACTTCTGTACTGCTGTCAATCAACGGTTATTGGTTACTCTTTTGAGGGCCCCTATTAACAGCGCGTGTGCGAGCTTGTAATCGGATGTTGTCATTTTTAACAATGAAGTGAACTTACCTTTACTCTGTAAGTTGTTTTTGTTTGAATAATATCAAATAACAACAAACAGTACAAGAAACACTATTTTCTGTTCGGCTACTACTTGCATACCAGTATAGGGATTTTTTTTAATTTCTTTTTTTCTTTCTTTTTTTTTTTCTTTTCTTTTTTTTCTTTCTTTTTTTTTCTTTTAAATTTTTGCATGTAAGGTTTTAGGGTCGGCCCCTTAAAATAGGGTCGGTCGGTTACCTGAACCACACATATTTTTTATGTGGCCTTTAAAATACTAATACAGATAGTAGATACAGTCACAGGGATATTGAATATCAAAACGATCTCCGATCAATAGAGAACGGTTGGACCTAGAGTAGTCAATTTTGTCTGTTCGGGCGAGTGGGGGAGCCATACGTTTTTGTCCCATGGACAATAACAATTTCTAGTTGGACAACGTCATTATGGTAGCATCTCAACAAACCAATCTGAAATAAATAAAGATGGCAGTTTGCATGAAATGACATTTTTATCTGCGTTATAGTTGCTTTAGATGCATATCCAGGTTGAAGGGTGTTATAAACTAGTCTATTTCATTGCCTTTCAGTACATTTGGGACCATTAATGATTAAAATACTGTCTAAAAAATCAAGAGTACAGACTACCGTTCCCTGCACACAACATTTGATTGCAAGACCAAAAGATTAAGATTTTGAAATTAAGTAGCGGGAGTTCAAGTGTGAAAACAGTTTTGTTCCTAATGACAAAGAGTTAGCAAGGTGTGTAAAACTGAAAAACCTTTAGAACACCCTTTCCATCAGCCCTTCAGGTTGCAGACTACTAAATATATTGTTGGTCTGGCCACGCCTCCACGCTCCTTTCTAGGAGAACTTAAATATTGTCATAAATAAAGAATATTTGATTTCAAATAGTAATGACAGGTGCAGTTTTGACAAAATGATGTGTTTTACATTCCAGACCTATGCCGCAAGTGGTGATTCAGGTTGGTAACTCCACCGGTACCCGTACCGTCCGCGTGCAACCGTCACATCTTCTTAACAAGGCCATGCATGAAGCCAACACAGATAGAACAACATTCTCAGATGTAAGTGGAAACTAAATGCGTGCATGTATGTGTGTGTTTGTAGTTCTTTGGTTTATAGCTCATCTACCTATCTGAAGGTTCACTGTACCTGTAGGCCTACCAGAAATGTTGTTGGTTTATAGTCCTCTGCCTATCTGGAGGTTCACTGTACCTGTAGGCCTACCTATCTGAAGGTTCACTGTACCTGTAGGACTACCTATCTGGAGATTCACTGTACCTGTAGGCCTACCAGAAATGTTGTTGGTTTGTAGTCCCCTGCCTATCTCGAGGTTCACTGTACCTGTAGGCCTACCAGAAATGTTGTTGGTTTATAGTACTCTGCCTATTTAGAGGTTCACTGTACCTTTAGGCCTACCTATCTGGAGGTTCACTGTACCTGTAGGCCTACCAGAAATGTTGTTAGTTTGTAGTCCCCTGCCTGTCTGGAGGTTCACTGTACCTGTAGGCCTGCCTATCTGAAGGTTCACTAGTCCCCTGCCTATCTGGAGGTTCACTGTACCTGTAGGCCTACCAGAAATGTTGTTGGTTTATAGTCATCTGCCTATCTGGAGGTTCACTCTATCTGTAGGCCTACCAGAATGTTGTTGGTTTGTAGTCCACTGCCTATCTGGAGGTTCACTGTACCTGTAGGCCTACCTGAAATGTTGTTGGTTTGTAGTCCTCTGCCTGTCGGGAGGTTCATTGTACCTGTAGGCCTACCAGAAATGTTGTTGGTTTGTAGTCCTCGGCCTGTCGGGAGGTTCACTGTACCTGTAGGCCTGCCAGAAATGTTATTGGTTTATAATACTCCGCCTGTCGGGAGGTTCACTGTACCTTTAGGCCTACCAGAAATGTTGTTGGTTTATAGTCCTCTGCCTATCTGGAGGTTCACTGTACCTGTAGGCCTGCCAGAAATGTTGTTGATTTGTAGTCCTCAGCCTGTCGGGAGATTCACTGTACCTGTAGGCCTACCAGAAATGTTGTTGGTTTATAGTCCTCTGCCTATTTGGAGGTTCAATATACCTGTAGGTCTACCTATCTGGAGGTTCACTGTACCTGTAGGCCTACCAGAAATGTTGTTGGTTTGTAGTCCCCTGTCTGTCTGGAGGTTCACTGTACCTGTAGGCCTACCTATCTGAAGGTTCACTAGTCCCCTCCCTATCTGGAGGTTCACTGTACCTGTCTGCCTACCAGAAATGTTGTTGGTTTATAGTCCTCTGCCTATCTGGAGGTTCACTCTACCTGTAGGCCTACCAGAATGTTGTTGGTTTGTAGTCCACTGCCTATCTGGAGGTTCACTGTACCTGTAGGCCTACCAGAAATGTTGTTGGTTTGTAGTCCTCTGCCTGTCGGGAGGTTCACTGTACCTGTAGGCCTACCAGAAATGTTGTTGGTTTGTAGTCCTCGGCCTGTCGGGAGGTTCACTGTACCTGTAGGCCTACCAGAAATGTTGTTGGTTTGTAGTTCCCTGCCTATCTGGAGGTTCACTGTACCTGTAGGCCTACCAGAAATGTTGTTGGTTTGTAGTCCCCTGCCTGTCGGGAGGTTTACTGTACCTGTAGGCCTGCCAGAAATGTTGTTGGTTTATAGTCCTCTGCCTGTCGGGAGGTTCACTGTACCTGTAGGCCTACCAGAAATGTTGTTGGTTTATAGTCCTCTGCCTATCTGGAGGTTCACTGTACCTGTAGGCCTGCCAGAAATGTTGTTGGTTTGTAGTCCTCGGCCTGTCGGGAGGTTCACTGTACCTGTAGGCCTACCAGAAATGTTGTTGGTTTATAGTCCTCTGCCTGTCGGGAGGTTCACTGTACCTGTAGGCCTACCAGAAATGTTGTTGGTTTATAGTCCTCTGCCTATCTGGAGGTTCACTGTACCTGTCTGCCTACCAGAAATGTTGTTGGTTTATAGTCCTCTGCCTATCTGGAGGTTCACTGTACCTGTAGGCCTATCAGAATGTTGTTGGTTTGTAGTCCACTGCCTATCTGGAGGTTCACTGTACCTGTAGGCCTACCAGAAATGTTGTTGGTTTGTAGTCCTCTGCCTGTCGGGAGGTTCACTGTACCTGTAGGCCTACCAGAAATGTTGTTGGTTTGTAGTCCTCGGCCTGTCGGGAGGTTCACTGTACCTGTAGGCCTACGAGAAATGTTGTTGGTTTGTAGTTCCCTGCCTATCTGGAGGTTCACTGTACCTGTAGGCCTACCAGAAATGTTGTTGGTTTGTAGTCCCCTGCCTGTCGGGAGGTTTACTGTACCTGTAGGCCTGCCAGAAATGTTGTTGGTTTATAGTCACCTCCCTATCTGGAGGTTCACTGTACCTGTCTGCCTACCAGAAATGTTGTTGGTTTATAGTCCTCTGCCTATCTGGAGGTTCACTCTACCTGTAGGCCTACCAGAATGTTGTTGGTTTGTAGTCCACTGCCTATCTGGAGGTTCACTGTACCTGTAGGCCTACCAGAAATGTTGTTGGTTTGTAGTCCTCTGCCTGTCGGGAGGTTCACTGTACCTGTAGGCCTACCAGAAATGTTGTTGGTTTGTAGTCCTCGGCCTGTCGGGAGGTTCACTGTACCTGTAGGCCTACCAGAAATGTTGTTGGTTTGTAGTTCCCTGCCTATCTGGAGGTTCACTGTACCTGTAGGCCTACCAGAAATGTTGTTGGTTTGTAGTCCCCTGCCTGTCGGGAGGTTTACTGTACCTGTAGGCCTGCCAGAAATGTTGTTGGTTTATAGTCCTCTGCCTGTCGGGAGGTTCACTGTACCTGTAGGCCTACCAGAAATGTTGTTGGTTTATAGTCCTCTGCCTATCTGGAGGTTCACTGTACCTGTAGGCCTGCCAGAAATGTTGTTGGTTTGTAGTCCTCGGCCTGTCGGGAGGTTCACTGTACCTGTAGGCCTACCAGAAATGTTGTTGGTTTATAGTCCTCTGCCTGTCGGGAGGTTCACTGTACCTGTAGGCCTACCAGAAATGTTGTTGGTTTATAGTCCTCTGCCTATCTGGAGGTTCACTGTACCTGTAGGCCTACCAAAAATGTTGTTGGATTGTAGTCCTCTGCCTGTCGGGAGGTTCACTGTACCTATAGGCCTACCAGAAATGTTGTTGGTTTGCTGTTTTCCCTGCCTACCTATGAAATAAAGGCCCTACCCAAATTCTGCTTTCTTATAACTTCAAAAACATTTTTATGTCTTCTGTATAAAAAAAATACCCGAACTACCACTCGTTGGAAAGTCCTGGGTGGGGAAATAGCAAATGTAGTTATTTGGCCTTGTTCCATGTATATCCACCAGTGTAATAAAAAATAACATAAATATTATGTTTACATTTGCAGAAAATAATTCATCCTAATTATGCCTTCACAGCCTCAGCGAGACAATCGGTCTAGGTTTGAGTTACCTCCCCGGTTCAGGAAGACAGCAGAGGCCCCAGAACACCAACATGTGTCCATGCCCTCCAGAAGACCCCCTACTAGAACAGAGTTTGCTAAGAGTAAGTTTAACTTTTATCATTATCATCAATCATCATTGCCATCAATCATCATTTATCATCAATCATCATTGTCATCGATCATCATTGTCATCAATCATCATTGTCATAAATTGTCATCTGTCATTATTATCATCAATCATCATTGTCATCAATCATCATTTCATCAATCATATCATTATCATCAATCATCATTGCCATCAATCATCATTATTGTCATCAATCATCATTGCCATCAAGCATCATTGCCATCAGTCATCATTATCATCAGTCATTATTATCGTCAATCATTTTCATCAATCACCATTGTAATTAGTCACCATTATCATCAATCATCATTGTCAATAATCATCAGTATCATCAATCATCATTGTCATCAATCGGCATTATCATCATCATTGCCATCAGTCATCATTGCCATCAATCATCATTGCCATCAATTGTCATCAATCATCATTGTCATCAATCATCCTTTCGTCAGTTATATCATTATCATCAATCATTATCTTCAAGCATCAGTGTCGTCAATCATCATTATCATCAATCCTCATTGTCATCAATCATCATTGCCATCATTTATCATTGCCATCAATCATCAAAGTCATCAATCATCATTGTTGTCATCATCATTGTCGTCATCAATCATCATTGCCATCAATCATCATTGCCATCAGTCATCATTATCATCAATCATTTTCATCAATCATCATTGTCATCAATCATCATTGCCATCAATCAGCATTGCCATCAATCAGCATTAGCATAAATCATCATTGCAATCAACATCATTGTAATCAGTCATCTTTGCCATCAATCATCATTGTCATCAGTCGTCATTATTATCAGTCATCATAATCATCGGTCATAATCATAAATCAATCTTTGTCATCAATCATCATTATCATAATTGTCATCAGTCATCATTGTCATCAATCATCATTATCATCAATCACCATTGCCATCAGTCATCATCAATCAACATAATCATTGATCATCATAAGCATCTAGCTTGATCATGAATCACCACCATCAACAGTTTTATCAATCATCGTCAATCATCACTATCGACATCCATCATCATCATTTGCATTGTATAATAATCATCACGGAATGCAGCAAATGATCAAGGAGGATAAAGAATACCCGTCGATTTTCATCATCTGTTAATGTTGTTGTTGTAGTTGATGATGGGGATGTATACCTGAAGCAACTTAGCCAGTACCTGAAAGAGATTAATCACCCACTCAATTTTGAAACCACGGCTGCGGCAGGGGGATACGCCAGCAGTATCACCATCAACCAGAGTACATACGGGAGTGAAGGTCAGTTTATATTGCCCATGACAGTGTGGTGAGGTAAGTATAGATTTCTAATGGAAAAGATCAATCAAAAGAAAATTCTCCTGCTTACCTCAATTAATGCCCTTTATCACATAACTTACGGTGTGGGAGTGGTATAACACCATTCTATATTTTCGATATACCACTAGTTATATAAGTATGCAAATAAGCCTAGTGTGAGCTGTCAAAAAAAAATCGATAATGACCATGATCCAATTTCCACGGTTTATGTCGGTTTTGCGTGTTAAAGCGACAGGCAAAATGCAATAAAAGTCGGTATGTGAGTTATGTGATAAATAGAATCTAGCATTCGTTCTCATTCATTATTGAATTTATGAAACTCGTTTATAGCAAAAATGATATAATGCTCAGCAAGAGCCTCGCAGTATATAATTTTGCCAACTTGTTTAATAAATTCAATAATGAATGAGTACTCATGGAAGATTCTCTATATAATGATCTTCTTTTACAGAAAATAAGTTGTTTGTAAATTGGCCGAGGTAAAATAAAACGATTTGTATAACCTTCCTTTCAAAACATTTACCCCGTGACTGACCATTTCTAAGAAGTCATGCAGTCAGTATTTTAGATATTACAGATGACCCTTATTGCCATGCAATATTTGTTAATTAGCACAAGAAAGGGGGCGGGGCAATATTTGTTAATTAGCACAAGAAAGTGGACGGGGCAATATTTGTTAATTAGCACAAGAAAGGGGGCGGGGCAATATTTGTTAATTAGCACAAGAAAGGGGGCGGGGCAATTTTTGTTAATTAGCAAAAGAAAGGGGGCAGGGCAATATTTGTTAATTAGCGCAAAAAAGTGGGCGTGGCAATATTTGTTAATTAGCACAAGAAAGGGGGCGTGGCAATATTTGTTAATTAGCACAAGAAAGGGGAAGGGGCAATATTTGTTAATTAGCACAAGAAAGGGGGCGGGGCTTTATTTGTTAATTAGCACAAGAAAGGGAGTGGGGCAATATTTGTTAATTAGCACAAGAAAAGGGGCGGGGCAATATTTGTTAATTAGCACAAGAAAGTGGGCCGGGCATATTTGTTAATTAGCACAAGGAAGGGTGCGGGGCAATATTTGTTAATTAGCACAAGAAAGGATATTTTGTTAATTAGCACAAGAAAGGGGGCAGGGCTTTATTTGTTAATTAGCACAAGAAAGGGGGTGGGGCAATATTTGTTAACTAGCACAAGAAAGGGGGCAGGGCAATATTTGTTAATTAGCACAAGAAAGGGGGCAATATAAGAACTGAATAGTCAAGTAAAAAGCAGTGTACACATAGTGTGTATGGAATAGAACTGATGTTTATTGACTGCAGACAAGAGAATGCATAGTTTCAGTCAACAAACAATAAATTAACACTTTCCTGTAAATTTCATCTTTCACTTAATACATGAATATAGTGAACAGCATTCAGTGACCAGGATTCCAAATTAATACCATCCACTATTCTTTTACCAGACATCTTCAGAACAGCCAGAGACGCTGAGCTGGCCGTTGCCAAGGTAGCCATGTCCAGACTTGACCACCAACAATGTCCACAAGGTTCGTCCACTCTACTGTATATACTGTATGCACTGTGAAGCCATTTCTTATTTTTGCTTTACTTGCTTTGTTCAGATTATTTGAGAGTGTAATTTGCCAAGTTTGATGGCTGTTTTATTGTTTAAATTGTGCAAGCAGCTTTTATGCTTGTTGTTTTATATATTCCTTACAAGCGTAATTACTATACATTATTGTGAATTCTTGCAAATTAATTTATTACAGTCTGTTGATAATATTTGTTTAAAACTATTTATTGAACCTGTATTTGGAGACTGTTCTTATAGTTTTGCGTGTGGTCTCTGAGCATGGTATGTGTTGTGAGAGCTATCACATTCATTTATTGCAGCCTGTTGGTAATATTTGTTTAAAACAACTAACCTCATGCATATTTGCCTTGGCAGAATCCCGCCTGCCAGAAATAGACTGGAACGATACAAGTAAGTTGTCATTGTGTTGTAGTGCAGACTAGCCATGATGATTATCATATAACCAGTCTGGGAGTATTTCTAGCATGACCAGTCTAGGAGTCATACCAGTCAAAAAGCGTTTGACCAATAACAGGGGTGTTTCTAAAGCATGGAATTCTGGTTTGACCAACTTAATAGCATGACTAGTCAAGGAGTCGAACCAATCCACAGTTTGAAAGTGTTTTACCAAAAGCTGGTTTGTTTTTAAAGCATGGAGTTTTGGTTTGGCCAACTTAACAACAGCATGACCAGTCTAGGAGTCAAGCCAATCCACAGTGACCAAAATCAGTGTTGTTGCTAATGCATGGTATTTTGGTATTTAGACAAGTTCAAATTCTGCTCTAGGTGTCATACCCTGAAAAACAACACGCACAATCACAGACTCTAAAAATTGCCGAGTCATTATGGGAGCACAACCATTTTGGCACACTATGATCTGAGGCATTACCAAGGACCATCAGTCATCATTAAATGCTCGCTCAAAGCTCTCTGGTAAAGCATGAATATATTTTATCACACAGCCAGGTCAAAGTCGCAGGTGCTTGTTCTCAAGTCACCCAAACTTGACCTCAATCAAAAATGTTTATTCCCTAAAAAAAAAAAGTAATACACTGGAAGGGAGACAAGGGTGGCTATTATCCCTCGGACAATTATTTTATTTACTTTTGCTGGGTACATGTAAGATGTATACATTTATATATTATACGAGGGTGGTTTAAAAAGTTTGATGACAAGTTCTACCGTTCTCTAAACTATGCAAAATGTAAGATATGCAGCAGATTAACCTTAACCCACTAGACACGACTATAATAGCCTTTGTGTCCATTGTAAACCCAGGTCAGCCTGCAAGTAACTCGCAGGCTGACCATTGTAAACCCAGATCAGACTGCAAGTAACTCGCAGGCTGACCATTGTAAACCCAGATCAGACTGCAAGTAACTCACAGGCTGACCATTGTAAACCCAGGTCAGACTGCAAGTAACTCGCAGGCTGACCATTGTAAACCCAGATCAGACTGCAAGTAACTCGCAGGCTGACCATTGTAAACCCAGATCAGACTGCAAGTAACTCGCAGGCTGACCATTGTAAACCCAGATCAGACTGCAAGTAACTCGCAGGCTGACCATTGTAAACCCAGATCTGACTGAGAGTAACTCGCAGGCTGATCAGGGTTCATAATGTCTGGCTGCTGATCAGTCATTTTCCCCAAAACACCCCTTTGTCACATAAATGGAATGGTCTTAATTCAAAGAAAGAACGGTCCGTTATATATGTAGGGGGTTAAAGGTTAATACTGATATATATATCACTTTTAACATTAAAGTAGCTATCCCGCCAACAACAGCCAATTTTTACCACCTGTATATATATTAACTTACATATTTTGAGAATTCAATCCCTATAGACAATATAAACTACTTGAACCAGACAGGACAAACCTTAAAACTGGAGTGTCAAATTAAGAATTACCAACTCATAATTCATTTTACGCATATTCAATCACGGGTATTTTAAGAACCCTTGAAATAATCTATACTTTTTATCAGCACATATACGTTATTATATGACCTAAACACCTGGATAGACTTTTGATAAGCGGGTCTGTAGTGTAATATTACCATTATTTGGCGGGTTAGTTTCTTTAATCAATACAATTATTGAAACCTTGTGTATTTTTCAGAGACGAAAAACAGTATTAAAAAGTAACTTCTAGCTACCTTTATTAATTATTATACCCCCGCTTTCACAAAGTGAAGTGGGGGCTATATAGGAATCACGTTGTCCGTAATATCCTGTCCCGTCGCATCTCGTCAGCACATTTTTGTGTACCGTCCTGTCAACACATTTTTGTTCCGTCGCGTAATACATTTTTATACTTGCATATCTCAAACACTTTCGAATATATTGTTTCCAGACTTCATATACTCATAACAACTGATTACCTTATGTCCTTCAACATCTCAAATTGTTGATGCCTAATTTATAACAGAATCACAGCCCTTTATTTGACTCCATCATGAACTTCATGTGTCTTTCACTTTTACACTTTTCATGGATTGTTATTACACCTAACATACAGTTCACACATGATTATATGATGTGTCTCTGCATTAATGGTTTTTCGATCCAGCAATTTTTTTTGACAGAATTATAGACCTTTGTTTTAATTAGAATTTTTTTCACATTAAGAAATTAACAGTTATTTTAGACATTTATTATTCTTGATGATTTTGCCCATCATCGGCTAGAGCAAGAAAGCGGAGGTATTCATCACCTACAGCGATAGTTTTAGTTTAATAATTGGCCATTTTGTTTCTTCAAAATTTTCAAAATCCCATTTCAGCACAATGTGTTGAACAGTGTGTTGCAATTACTGTGTTTCCTGCAACTTCATATAAATGTCGAACAAATGTTGCTTATTACACTACAAAAAAACTACAAATGGGTCTTGTTGTCATGGAGATAATAGAACCAGAAATCGAGGCCTGCTATTTTCTTCAGTGTTCTGCTAAATTTAACAACCATACATGTTGGAGAACGTATCTACAGACTTTTTTAACAACCCTCGTATACTTGTACGACAATATACTACGCTTCATTCATTATTATAATATGTGTAATCCATATGTATTATATCCCTTTGGTCAGGGTTCAAATTTAACTCTTATTTACTTGCTAAATGCAAGTGCAAGTAAATTTTCGCAGATTGCAAGTAGAAAATATTAGGACTTGCTAGATTTTGCAAGTAATAAAAGAAACCCACAAAGTCTAGATCTACATTTTTTCACTAACACATTCATTAAAATTAGTAAAATAGGTGCATAGTAAATATAATGATGCAGTATTACCTTGTTGCATCTAGCCGTGTGTTAAAATGTCATCATTTACATGTATAGCATTCCTGCTACAATGAATGGAAGGCTCTAAATTATTAATTAATGCAAGTGTCTTGATTAAAATAGAAAGTAGAACATCTTGGCACTTGCTTTTTTTTAGCAAGTGGCTAAAAATATTAAATTTGATACCTGCCTTAGTGGAATGTATGCTCAACGATATATTATTATATTTATTACATAAATTGGATTCTGGTAGTGAAATAAAGCCATAACATAAATCATCATATGACGTCTAGGCAAAAAGAAAACAGAATGTCAATAAAACAAATTGTTGCAAGAGCATTCAAACTGCATAATATATATATAAAAAAAATACTTTTACCTTTGTCTGAAATTATTTTTTTACTGTCAATACTTTAAAAACTAATTGTAGACTTCCCTTTTTGTTTGTAACATAACTATGCATGTATTGTTATATACAGCCAGTTACCATGGAGTAGGAAACTGGGCGGATGAAGTCAGTAAGTTTGTCTCACAGAGCATATCACAGATGCTTCTCTTGTGTTGTATGTCTTGCAGTTGCTCTAATATCACATTTGCTTTCCTGTTTTATATATTTCCTACTTATAGTTGATGCATAAATTGCTGAAATCTTTAGTCGAAATTGCAATTTTTTTTAGACAGGAACTACTTTTCAATTTATTGGAGATGTTTAGCCAGTTTTTCTTTTTCTAATATAAAAAGTATATTTCAAAGCTCTTATATACCTTGTCTTGCTTCTTTGTTGTGTAGTAATCTTTGTTCCTCAGATATTTTTTGCTATGTAGTAGAGTTTGTTCCTCAGATCTTCTGTGCTATGTAGTAGAGTTTGCTCTTCAGATCTTCTGTGCTATGTAGTATAGTTTGTTCCTCAGATCTTCTGTGCTATGTAGTAGAGTTTGTTCCTCAGATATTCTGTGCTATGTAATAGAGTTTGTTCCTCAGATTTTCTGTGCTATGTAGTAGAGTTTGTTCCTCAGATATTCTGTGCTATGTAATAGAGTTTGTTCCTCAGATCTTCTGTGCTATGTAATAGAGTTTGTTTCAGATCTTCTGTGCTATGTAGTAGAGTTTGTTCCTCAGATATTCTGTGCTATGTAATAGAGTTTGTTCCTCAGATATTCTGTGCTATGTAATAGAGTTTGTTCCTCAGATTTTCTGTGCTATGTAGTAGAGTTTGTTCTTCAGATATTCTGTGCTATGTAGTAGAGTTTGTTCCTCAGATATTCTGTGCTATGTAATAGAGTTTGTTTCAGATCTTCTGTGCTATGTAGTAGAGTTTGTTCCTCAGATATTCTGTGCTATGTAATAGAGTTTGTTCCTCAGATCTTCTGTGCTATGTAGTAGAGTTTGTTCCTCAGATCTTCTGTGCTATGTAGTAGAGTTTGTTTCAGATCTTCTGTGCTATGTAGTAGAGTTTGTTCCTCAGATTTTCTGTGCTATGTAGTAGAGTTTGTTCTTCAGATATTCTGTGCTATGTAGTAGAGTTTGTTCCTCAGATATTCTGTGCTATGTAATAGAGTTTGTTTCAGATCTTCTGTGCTATGTAGTAGAGTTTGTTCTTCAGATTTTCTGTGCTATGTAGTAGAGTTTGTTTCAGATCTTCTGTGCTATGTAGTAGAGTTTGTTCTTCAGATATTCTGTGCTATGTAGTAGAGTTTGCTCCTCAGATCTTCTGTGCTATGTAGTAGAGTTTGTTCCTCAGATATTCTGTGTTATGTAGTAGAGTTTGCTCCTCAGATCTTCTGTGCTATGTAGTAGAGTTTGTTCTTCAGATATTCTGTGCTATGTAGTAGAGTTTGTTCTTCAGATTTTCTGTGCTATGTAGTAGAGTTTGTTTCAGATCTTCTGTGCTATGTAGTAGAGTTTGTTTTGCAGATCTTCTGTGCTATGTAGTAGAGTTTGTTTTGCAGATTTTCTGTGCTATGTAGTAGAGTTTGTTCCTCAGATTTTCTGTGCTATGTGGTAGAGTTTGTTTTGCAGATTTTCTCTGCTTTGTAGTAGAGTTTGTTCCGCAGATATTCTGTGCTATGTAGTAGAGTTTTGCAGATCTCCTGTGTTGTGTAATGGTTTTGTGTTACTGCTCTTATCTGCTTAGAGATCTTTGTTTACCTGTTCTTTTATGCTGTGTAGTAGAGTTTGTTCCTCAGATTTTCTGTGCTATGTAGTAGAGTTTGTTCCTCAGATATTCTGTGCTATGTAGTAGAGTTTTCTCTTCAGATCTTCTGTGCTATGTAGTAGAGTTTGTTCCTCAGATCTTCTGTGCTATGTAGTAGAGTTTGTTCCTCAGATTTTCTGTGCTGTGTAGTAGATTTTGCTCCTCAGATATTTTGTGCTATGTAGTAGAGTTTTGCAGATCTTCTGTGCTGTGTAATGGTTTTGTGTTACTGCTCTTCTGTGCTTAGAGAACTTCGTTTCACTGTTCTTTTATGCTGGCCCCGTGCGGTTCCCGGGTGCCCCCGTTTGGTCACGGGGCAAAGAATAGGGCGAATGCAGATCCCTTTGGAGGGGTAGGCAGAGGGGTAGAATCCCCCCAAATTCATGTTTATTTTATCATTTTTTGTTCATGTTCATTAAAGGTCTTCATCATGATCCCTGCATTGTTTCAGGTGCTATCTCGCTCGCATCAAAAGAGCAGTGGCAGAAAAACAATAACATGGCTACAGCGTAAATGGAGTTTCTACGATAGAATTTGCAGCAACTCTGCAGTTCAGGGTGAGAAGGTTCTAGGCCCATTTTCCATATTTTATCTCGATGTACATGGAAGATGAGCCTGGCATGTTCATGCCTTTTAGGCGCCATATAACCTGTCCATGTGTTGGTGCACCTTAAAACCCCAATTCCAATTCAATTCTTTTATGCTGTGTAGTTAGTTAAATTTGGCATATTTTCTATGCTGTGTAGTTAACCCATAACCAGCTACATATGTCTTTCTTTGAATTAAGACCATTTCATTTATGTGACAAAGGGGTGTTTTGGGGAAAATGACTGATCAACAGCTGGACATTGTAAATTCTGATCAGCCTGCAAGTTATCTGATCTTTGTTTACAATGGAGGCAAAGGCTATTATAGTCATGCTTAGCGGGTTTAACGGTTAACTTTGTTCCACTGCTCTTCTATGCTGGTTTCACTGCTTTTCTGTGCTAAGTAGTTAATTTTGTTTGGCATATCTTCTATGCTGAGTAGTTAACTTGGTTGCACAGACCTTCTATGCTGTGTAGTAAAGTTTGTTTTACTGCTCTTTTATGCTGTGTAGGTGTAGTAACGTTTGTTTTACTGCTCTTCTATGCTGTGTAGTAAATGTTGTACCACAGATTTTCTAGTTTGATAACACTGTTTGTCACTCTTCTATGTTGTGCACTAAAGTATCTTACTCCATTTTCTATCCCATTTAGTAAACTTGTATTCAGAACTCTTCTATGATGTTTCAAATGTGTGCTTGCCTGCAACATGGTTATTATATTGTCCTTATATGATTCAAGCCTCAAGTGAACTTACTATAATATCATTCATTTTCATGGTGGATATATTTCCTAAGGCATTTAACAAAACATATTCAACTTTTTAAACTAAACAGTCAGTGGAATTCGAAATTATGAAAATGTCGGTTATTATTTCAATTTCTGCATTTTGAGACTTATTTAATCATGTAGTATTACATCATAATAAAACCACTATTATTTCATCTGGCCATAAAAGATTGGACACATGAGGCATCCAAGACTCCTTCCTCTAATTGCAGCCTAGTCCAGGTCACCAAGTCCTTTGACTTCCTCTTATGGCCGAGTGGTTATAGTCTCTGACTTGAAATGACTCCAGAAGCCCCTCACTGCTGTGGGTTCAAGATGAGACCAGGAATCTTTGTATGAGGAATCTTTGTATGAAGAAGCTATCCAGCTGGCTTGGGAAATGTCTAAACGTTGGTGGTTCTACTCAGGTGCCAGCCTGTGCACGAAAATTGCCCGGAGGGGCTTCTGGGGTCTTCCTCTACCAATAGAAGTGGGAAAGTTGCCATATAACCATAGCTGTTGGTGCTACTATAAAATCCAATTCAATTCAAATGACTTCCTCACTTTTGCTGTGAAGCTCAAACAGCTTGGCAACCTATAAGTCATTTTCAAGTGTCGAGTTTGGCAAAGATACATTATGGCATCATGATGTACAGATTTGTTATTTAGAAAGACAGGTGTTTCTGTTATTGCACAAAATGTGTGTTGTTTGGCAATAATATTTGTTCAGTAATCATACCATTACAAGTTTGGAAGGCTTCCATGACACCTTATTCTCATGGCAGCCTAGTCTAGGTCACCAAGACCTTTGACTTTCTTGTAAAGTATTAACATCTAGATGACTTAGATCACTACCACAAAGAGTCTGGATTGAGATATAGGGGGCACTCCACAGTTTAATGTACATTTCTCAATCATCAAACACTTGACAAGCTCTTAGCCTGAATCCTTGAGCAAAAATAAATCACATCATCATTGTGTCATACATTTCTTAGAAGACAATAAAATTACCCATGTTTCCATACCAAATAAAAGTATCAAAAAGCATTTTCTGTACAACTTTAGTCCCATTTCTTTAAGATTACCCCACCCCTTAAAACATGCTAAAAATGCAATTTTAGCAATATTTCAAATGTCAATAAATAAAAATAAAAAAAATTCCTACACATATCAGGGTCATGTCTGCACTCATAATGCTCTTGCATATCAGGAAATGCTAAATTTTACATACCTAGTCCGGCATTTTAAAAAGTTATTCCACGCTTATCTCCTCGTCAGTGAAAATCAGCCATTTTAACTACTTTTAGGAAGTTTTTGATTGGTTCACATTTTTCTATTTATAGCCTCCAAAAAACCCAAAGAATGCATATTCCAATACACCAAAATAAAGTTAGAAGTAATCAAAACTGAAAAAAACATCAAACATGTGCTTCATAATTATTATAAAGACCATCAATGGACCTAAAAGATGCTTAGTTGATTTCTTTCTGATTTACACCATGGACATTCATGCGAAACTGAGGAGTGCCCCCTTAAGGGAAAGTTGTCCGTTAAAAAAAATTGAAACGCCCCTTTTTCCATTTCGCGAATTTATTCCGGACGTCTTGACATACGTATTATTGCGATTGTCCAAAAATTGGCCTAACAGCACCTTTTTAAGATAACACTGAAATAGCCTTTTTAACAGCTTTTTTGCAAACTTTTTTCTTTCGGTCTGTTTTTTTTCCATAGCATGAAAAAGGTCTGAAATTTGCAATCAGAAGTCATTTCCTCTCTAAAAAGTTGCCTCCTATAACCCGATTTATATAAAGCCGCTATCTTATGCGATTTTTTTTTATTTTAACGCGACACGACATAATGACGTCATGTGACATGACGTCACCCCACATGCTATTCTATGTTTAACGTCATTTTACTATGACATCAAAATACCATAGCAACCAGTACTTAAATGGGACGTTACCATTAGCAAACTGTACATATATTGAAACAGTGTTATGGCAAACCCAAGAATTACACCAATGGTTAGTTTTTAAATGGCAAAAAGCCCACCTCAGACTTAGAAAATCCTACTAAAATTGCATATACCAACCGCAAGACACATGGGATCTTGAGATATCGCAAGTTAGATATCTCACGATAAGTTGCGATACATCTTGAGAAATTGTAAGATATATCTCTATTTATTTTGTGATATCAATGACTCAAGACACATTGAGATATCTCAAGATAATTATCTCAAAACAACTTAAGATATCTCAAGACAGTTATCTCAAGATAACTTGAGATATCTTGAGATTAATTGAGATATCTCAATACAAATATCTCAATATAAATTGAGATATCTCAAGATAAAATGTGATATCTCAACATTGAGTATCTCAAGATAAATTAGACATATATCGAGATATCTCAAGATACGGTGCATCGCGGAGTATTACAATATACATATTTTACCGAGGTGTTCATAATCTGGGTTTCGTAGCAATGCGGGTTTGCCTTATCGACAATTTACATTCTAACCGAAGTAGTTCTCTTCGCAAACAAACCGAATGGTAACAAAATTTGAAAATATGTTGAAATACAGACAAAAAATCCTTCATTTGACTGTTTTAGTAAAAAAAGGTTTGACCCTTAAGGGGGCACTCCACAGTTTAATGTACATTTCTCAATCATCAAACACTTGACAAGCTCTTAGCCTGAATCCTTGAGCAAAAATAAATCACATCATCATTGTGTCATACATTTCTTAGAAGACAATAAAATTACCCATGTTTCCATACCAAATAAAAGTATCAAAAAGCATTTTCTGTACAACTTTAGTCCCATTTCTTTAAGATTACCCCACCCCTTAAAAATGCTAAAAATGCAATTTTAGCAATATTTCAAATGTCAATAAATAAAAAAAATTCCTACACATATTAGGGTCATGTCTGCACTCATAATGCTCTTGCATATCAGGAAATGCTAAATTTTACATACCTAATCCGGCATTTTAAAAAGTTATTCCACGCTTATCTCCTCGTCAGTGAAAATCAGCCATTTTAACTACTTTTAGGAAGTTTTTGATTGGTTCACATTTTTCTATTTATAGCCTCCAAAAAACCCAAAGAATGCATATTCCAATACACCAAAATAAAGTTAGAAGTAATCAAAACTGAAAAAAACATCAAACATGTGCTTCATAATTATTATAAAGACCATCAATGGACCTAAAAGATGCTTAGTTGATTTCTTTCTGATTGTGTGGACATTCATGCGAAACTGAGGAGTGCCCCCTATACTCAGCAAAATAAATTTAGCACATAAAATGCAGGTCATTTCCATAGTCAAGATACGAAGCCGTGTATGTTCGAGGTCAGTGATAAAGTGACATAGATATGACCAAAACTAATACTACAAAGTCATTTGTAAACAAAGTCAGTGATAAAATAAAGCAAATATGATGGAAACATACTTTTATAGAATGAAAATTGTTTTCAGTTCAATGAAAAGGGAGGTAATTTTAAAATTACTAAATTTGGAATGCTTTTTGTTTGTCAGAGAATAACAGTCTTTTGTGGACACATTTCAGCAGTTTTTAAACAATGACAGAATGGACAATTCTTGTCAATGCCAAACTTTGATTTTTTTTAGAGTTATACATTTGTATAATGAAATAAGTTGTTTTTAATATATAGGAGGTAATTTGATACATGTCCTTAGCTTAGAAAATAATAAAATAACTTTTTTTAAAAATAAAATGACTTTAAAATAACTCTTCTATTTTATGCTCTACCGGCCAAGGGCCAGCAGAGCTTATGGGATCGTGTGTTGTCCGTCTTCCGTCGTCCGTCGTTCGTTAACTTTTCTTCAAACGACTTCTCCTCCGAAACCGCTTGGCTAATTTTGACCAAGCTTCACATGGATGATCCTTAGATGAATGCTTTTTAGATTTGTTAAAATTAGGTCAGCGCTACATCCAAGATGGTTGCCATTACCATATATGGTCGAAACCTTAAAAAAAACAACAGTTTTTCTTTTAAAATGATCGCCAACGCCTAGACTATCAAGTTTATTCAAATAAAGTCCCCGGGGTCAAAAATGGCCGTGCCCCGGGGGTCCAAAGTTTGTATATTGAGGTTTTGCATGTTTTTCATATAGACATATAGGAAAAAACTTTAAAAAATCTTCTTCTCTGAAACCACAAGGCACAGAACTCTCATGTATTACATGTAGCAGCAGCTTATGGTCCTCTACTTAGTTTGTTCAAATGGTGACCCTGGGGTCAAATTTGTCCCCGCCCCGGAGGTCACAGTTTTACATAGACTTATATAGGATTTCTTTTTTTTTAAATCTTCTTATCGGAAACTACAACAGCCAGAGGTTTGATATTTTGCATTTACTATAAGCTTATGGTCCTTTACCAAGTTTGTTCAAATGGTGACCCTCGGGTCACATTAGGCCCCGCCCCAAGGGTCAAATGTTTTACATAGACATGTATAGGGAAAAACTTAAAAAATCTTCTTCTCTAAAACTGCAAGAGCCAGAGGTTTAATATTTTGCCCTGGGGTCACATCTGGCCCCGCTCGATTTTTTTTTTTTAATTGTTTCAATTTGAATTATTTGTTTTTAATTTATTTATTTTTAAAATTTTCATTTTTTTTTTGATTGATTTGATTTTTTTTTCATTATCTTTTCAATTACTTGACACTTACTTTAAAATTTCTTGTCGGCGCTACTCATCCTTAATGCCAGTGCTACTCAACCTAAATGCCTTGTTGAATTTCGTGAAACTTGGCAGGAAGCATCGGTAAGATGTCTAGTTGTGCAAATCACGCTTTTGTTCCAGTTCGCTGATTTTTGACGGAGTTATGGCCCTTTGACATTTTTATTTTCTTGTCGGCGCTACTACTCTTAAACGGCTTGTTGGATTTCTACGAAATTTGGCAGGAAGCCTCAGTATGATGTCTAGTTGTGCAAAGCGCGGTATATCAATGAAATCTTGGACAATTTCGAAAACCAGCTAGATCTTGTTAGTAATAACAGAGTTATGGCCCTTGATTTGTTGAAAAATGCTATATTGTATTTTCCTTTGTTAAATCTATAGGAGAAAGAGCTATATCTAGCTATATCTATCTAAATCTATAAGAGCTGTTTTAGCCAGTAGAGCATCCACAGGCCCTCTTGGGCCTCTTGTTTAAACTAATATCCTTATCTAGCATTTCTAATATCTTCATACAATTATATCAATGTTCATATGTTAAATCTTATGTCCCTAAAAAGTCGTGATCAACCTTTTTTGTTCAGTATATGTTATCACCATTGAGATTGTTGTATATCAAGACTGTTGTATCTGTTAATTTACTCGAATGTGTGTACTCTAAACAGACCATTACTAATTCAGAATATATTGTTAAAGGGACACACGGCAATCTTTATTTTTAAAAACTCGCGGCGTCCCCCTAGTTTTTCTGCATAACTTGTATTGTTCAATCATAAATATTAAATATAAGAAAATATGAAGCAATTTGTTTTTGCATATTATTAAATGTAACCAGGGTAAAATTAAAAATGATACAGCATATATAAATCGTGACATCCATTTCAACACTTCAAGATTGCCGTGTGTCCCTTTAACACATAGACTAGTTCCTACCAGAGCATGTATAAGTAGACCGAGATTAAAAAGAAAGTAAACATGACCTGATTAATATGTTTTTCTTCTTCTATATGCAGTCAGCATTACATTACATGTGTGGTCATTATTTTGAGTAGTGATGTAAAGCATACATTACTGATGAGTGAAAGTCAAAACTTTGTTATGCATTACAAATGTATTATTAAGTGAAAAGGAAAACATAAAACCTATTGTTTTAATTTGTTTGTCAGATTCGGTATAATATAAAAAATAATGTATGGTGCTTCGATCCATATGCAAGTTTATGGACTGGGCAGTCAGAGCTAGAATGTTATATGGACCTGGTAAAGCTGAGGTCCATAAAAAAAGTAATTCTATGTGTGACTGGCCAGTCCATAAACTTGCATATGGACCTCAGCACCATACATCATTTGTTAATTATATATCATTAAATGATTTAACCTTTACTTAACATCATCTGGTCAGTTTACGCATATACACTACCCAACTTTTATAAGCGGTCACTATTCCAAAAAAAAAATATTTTCTAATAATTCATATTTTCATTTGAAATTTTAACTTGCGTCGTTTAACAAATATCGCTATTTATAAAACTTAATCTGCCTTGATTGGACTAAAACCTTGTTGATAAACTTAATAAAATATTAGTATGTGTTTCGATGATTTCCAGTTTTTATTATTCGTGTTATTTTCAAAAAACCTGGGTGACTAAAACCTGGGTGACTAATTATAAAAGTTGAGTAGTGTATATGTGAGTATCTTGATGTACATGTAGCACTTTGTTTTGCCTTTACAAAATATGTAACTTGATTCATTTATCCACGAAAATGTACCTTAAATTAAAATGCATGCGCAAAATGTAACCTGCTTTATTCATGCACAAAATGTAACGATTATAATGCATGTACAAAATGTTCCTTTAATTATGTATGCAAATTGTTTTTGCCTTTTTCCTATTGCCCCTGTGTGTAGATAAGCCATGAGAGTTATGTGTCAGGGCTATTACAACATATATGGGATCACAGGAAGACACTTTAGAAATTAAACATCCACCCGTAGATGCAAAATTGAGTTTAAAGAACCAAATTTCAGACTATGGTTCAGCCATAGATGTTTAGTAAAATTCTTTCCTGGGGTTCTGGGTATGTTTTAATAGAATAGCCCTCACATTATTTCAAAGATGTTATACCAGAAATGGACATTGCCTGTTACTAATGTGTTTTCTTAAATTGGTTGAACTTTTCTCCTTAGTAATAGGGAACGCTAATATAAAATATTACGGAGGCAATACTAGCAACAGATTATCATTGTATCTGTATCTGTCTGTATCTGTATGGTACACGTTTCCGTCACAATTGACGATTACAACGCGGGTTGGTTGCGCATTAATTAATATTAAATATACTTAACAATGAATTAAAGTGAGAAGAAAAAATGAGTAAAAATGGATAGGAAAGGTAGAAGGAAGATATTCTTAGTCGCTAATTGCGTGATAGGCCTTCATCATCAATCCTGTCTGGCTACCGTAGCGGCCCCTGGGAATTCACCCAACCAGCATAGCACTGAGAATCACTAGAACCTAACAAACAATCAACTGGGACAGGGTTTAGAATGAAAGTTTGGAAAGCTCCTGTTTGTAAGATACCAAATCAGGAGCCTCAGCCACAGTGGCTGGTAGACTATTCCAACGACAAACTGTTCTTGGGAAAAACTAAATTTGAGATAGTCGCTGGAAGAAGACAACTGTCTAAATTTCAAAGAGTGATTGGACCTGGTGCGAGATGATGCAGGTGTCAGGAACTCGGATGCTGGTATGTCCACTAGCCCGTGAATAATCTTAAAGAGCATGGTGAGTTGGCTCTTAGTTCGCCTCGACTCCAGAGTCTCCCATTCTAGGTGCTCCAACATAGATGTGACACTGCTAGTGTTCCTGTAGCGGTTAGTGATATACCGTGCTGCCCGACGCTGAACCATCTCTACCTTCTTGATGTGCTCTTGGGTGTGAGGGCTCCAAATAGTAGAACAGTACTCTAGGGTGGGTCTTACTAGTGAGAAGTATGCCGAGGACTTTGTTTGTTCGTTGGAAATCCTCAGGTTCCTTCTCAAGAATCCTAGTGTACTGTTCGCCTTCTTGACTGTTTTGTCGATATGGAGGCTCCAATTCATGTCTTTTTGTAGCTCCACCCCGAGGTACTTTGCCGAATCCGTGGTCTCTAGGACGTGACCCTTCAGTGTGTAGTTAGAGGCTACCGGTGATCTTGATCTAGAGACTCTGAGGGTCCTTCATTTGTCTGGGTGGAAATCCATGCCCCATATACTTTCCCATTCGGCGAGTCGATCTAGGTCATCTTGGAGGTCAACACTGTCTTGTCTTGTTCTGATTGGTCTGTACAAGATACAGTCGTCAGCAAAGAGGCGAACTCTTGAATGTACGCTGTCTGGAAGGTCATTTATAAAAATGAGGAACAACAGTGGGCCTAATACCGTGCCTTGAGGTACTCCGCTAATAACTGGCACACTGTCTGAAGTGGCGCCATCTACTAGGACCTGTTGCTCTCTTTTCGATAGAAATGCCTTGATCCACATCAGTGTGCTGCCTCTTATTCCATAGTGGGATAGTTTCCTCAGTAAACGTTCATGAGGGACTCTGTCAAATGCCTTGGAAAAGTCCAGGATGATCAAGTCATGTTGGACTCCGTTGTTGAGGGCTGTGACTAGTTCATGAACTAGTGTTAGTAGCTGTGTTTCGCAGCTCCTGCTGGCTCGAAATCCATGCTGGCAGTCCCTGAGTATGTGGTGGGCATCAAGGTGCTTGAGGACGTTACTGGTTATGATATGTTCCTGTATCTTGCAGCAAAGGCTTGTAAGGGATACTGGACGGTAATTGCTGGCCTTGTACTTTTCTCCCTTCTTAAAGATTGCCGTGACGTTTGCTATCCTCCAGTCATTTGGTATCTCTCCAAGCTGTAGACTTCTTTGGAATATGACCGTCAGGAATGGTGCAATTTCATTGGCTAGTTCTTTTAAGATCCTTGCAGGAAGCTGGTCGGGTCCACAGGCTTTGCTTGGGTTCATCTTCTTTAAGAGCTTTGCAACCCCTTCTATGGTGACCACTATGTCTGACATTGGAGTGAATGGTGCCCCTGCTGGTGTTGGCATATCAGTTATGTCCTCATTGGTGAATACTGACTGGTACTGGCGGTTGAGTATGTCAGCCTTGTCTTTGGCATCGGCGTATAACTTCCCATTTTCTTTCAGTGGGGCTACTCCGCTGCTGTCCTTCTTCAGGGATTTGATGTAGGTCCAGAACCGTTTCTGTTTGTTGGGTCTGTCCTCTTGGCCTGCTGTGTTTCCGACATCAATGATTGTCTCGATGTACCTCCAGTATGACTGTCTCTCTGCTTTCTGAAGATTAGTCTTTGTCTCTCTGTACAGCCTGATGTCTTTGGCACACTTGGATTTTGCTTTCCTCGCAAACAGCTTGTTCCTTTTGCGTATGAGGGTCTTGACCTTCTTGTCGATCCAAGGTTTGTGGGTCTTGTTTCCTCGCAGCAACTTGGTAGGAACATATTTTACCATCAGTGTGTGGATATCTTCCTTGAACTCAGTCCAAAGTTGTTCAATGTCCTTGGTACTGGATGTGCTGACAAAGTCTTCTTCTATGGCTCTAAGTTCTTCCCTCATCCCATCGTAGTTGGCCTTTTTATACACGTTGACTTTCCTTGGTGGTACCTTGACTCTCATTGGGCGAAGACTGGATTCTATGTAGACTGCTTCGTGGTCTGAAATCCCGGGAATCACCTCAATCTTGTTAATGAGTGTCTGGTTGTTCGTGAAGAAAAGGTCAAGTATGTTCGCAGTTGTTTCTGTAATGCGAGTCGGTTCTTCTACGACTTGGTCGAGAAAAGCATCCTTTGTCAGAGTCAGTAACTGGTTGCATTGAGTACCATGGCTGGAGTAAGGCTTTACACTCTCGTCTTCCCAGTTAATATCTGCCAGATTGAAGTCTCCACCAAGCCATAAATGGGCCCCGTTGTTTGTGGGTATTCTTGTTATGTATGACTGGAGTTTGGCGAGGTACTCTGGATTTGTCTTGACCGGTGGTCTGTAGAAGGAGCCGACGTATAGGTCACTACTTCCCGTAACCTTGATCTTGGCCCAAACCAGCTCACAGTCGTCGTTGTCGGTCACCTTCAGCTCCTCTGGTTCATTACTCTCATACTGGTCTGATATTAGTAAAAACACCCCACCACCTTTACCATCTGGTCTGTCTCGGCGGTAATACTGGAAACCCTGTGGAAAAACCTCTGTGGATTTTATATTCGGGTTAAGCCATGATTCACTGCCAATAATGATGTCGGCCTGTAGAGAAGAGATCAGGTTGTTTAGCTGGGCAGGTTTACCGCAAGTCTTAACAGATTGGCAATTTAGGATGACAACTCGCATAGGGAGGTCTCTCCGTTTTGGTGGGGACTTATCAGCTTGCTGCTTGGTTGGTGAAGATGTGGCTGTGGGATAGTTAAAGCTAATATCATGGTCTGAGGCTGGTGTGTAGTTACTCAGAAGTGAGAAAGAGTTGGATGACTCAAGGATGGTTGTGTCGAAGATGCCGGTGGATATGTTTGGTACACCGCACTGGAAGCATTCCCAGCTGATGTTTTTCATACCATAGTAGACTTCATCAGACATACCCATACACTCTTGGTGGTACCAGATGTCGCAGGAATCACAGCAGGTTCCTGGTGTGCTCCACTTAACTGCTTTGTTGCAAATTCCACAAGGAAACTTCACTGGTCTGGGGCCCGGGATTTGGCTCCGGAGCATAGGACTGGGCCAAAAGAAGGCTGCACAAGTATATTAGAACTAACTTCTTCCGACAGACAGGACCGTCCGCTTTTGACCGGGTGCATCTTAGAGTTGATATGAACTGTGTGCAGATTGACAGTGTCGGGCTTTGACTAAACTGTAACCGTGACAGGTCGGCCGTCCCATCACTCTTGAAAAGGTGTAGGCAGTTATCTTCATGATTAAAGGCTGCATTCAGTAATAAAGCTGAAGCCAACAATATCTCAGTAATGTGCAACATACCTTTTCACAGTGACACAAAAAACAATTAAACATCTAAATAAAATATTTTAAAAAATATTTGAAAGGAAAACTTATTTTTTTGCCAAATGCATCCTCTGCTAACAGTTCAACCTGTATTAAGAGACCGCTTAATTAAAAACTACAGCAATAGAGGTGGCAACAGTGGTCTCTTAGTAGAGGTAGTCTCTTGAGCTAGGTTTGGCAATTTGTTGATTACCGTGACGATTTTCATTGTTTTCCCAAATTGACTGAATGTAATTAAGTGCATATAGTAATTACATTTGATTACTATTCTTGTTATTTTAAGCTACAAAAAATAAGAAAAAACATAAAAAAATGAATTTTTAATTCATTTATTTTAATTTTAAGAAAGAGTCCTAAACTATTTTTAAAAAATACAAACTTTGTCCTTCAAAGTCAGTGTCACGTTTTTTGCAGCAAGTCCAGGAGTTAGGACTGTGACCATCCTACCACCGGACAAAGTGAGAGTGATGAAAGCACGAGTGAAGGATATCCTACAGAACAAGAAGAACGGTCTCTGGGGCACGAGGATCCCGCACGAGTACAAGGAGAAGTATAAAGAAGAACCGCCTGCAGATCTGCTGCAGATGGTGAAAACATGGTCCGACATTGCACGGGTCGAGTTGTGAGTAACAGTACATAAATAGATTAGCAGCTTAACATGAATTATTGGATATGCATGGAAAAACAGGATTTACATGATAACAGTATTTACATGAATATTTTCATTAACCCTTTCGCTGCTGATGGCGACTTTTGTCGACTGCTAGGCAGACTGCCGAAGGCGACTTTTGTCGCCCTGTACGTCAAATGTTTTTTTCTATTCATATGACAATGTTTTCCTAACAACGACACCGGGAATTCCCCCGATTTCAAAACGAGGTTCTTTGTTTGCAAGAAACTAATTTTAACCAAAGGAATTTCGGCATATGTAAAAACGTAAATAAAAGGACAAATTGTATAGGGATTTCGAGACACAAAATGGCTTCCTCAAAAAAGGGGCTAACGTTTACAGGAGCGCAAGTTCTGCAAATGATTTGCTACGACAGCGACGGTGAAGGTGGCGATTATGAAACATATTCTATTATGACGACTTTTCTTTTGATATTTTACGTATATTCACCTAATTAAACTGATATGAATGATAAAATTATGATATTTTAAAAAAAATAATTATATAATTAAATTATATAATGCTTTGAAGTAGAATTTTTATTTTTTTATATATTATTGAAGTTTATGTATATATCTATGTCCTGTTCAAATTTGAAGTTGATATGTCTTGAAATAACGAAGTTATTGCCGTTTTCCCAATTATCAGGAATCCCTGTAAAAATATTTGGCACATTTGCCTATTAATTTGGCAGCGAAAGGGTTAATAACATTATTTACCAGAAAAAAATACTATTTACATGCATAAAAGTATGAGAATTTACATGAATAACATCATTTACATGAATAACATCGTTTACATGAATAACATCATTTACATGAATAACATCATTACATGAATAACTATTTACATGTAAATGATGTTAGCCAGGTAAATACTGTTCTTCTCGTAAATTATTTACATGAATAACATCATTTGCATGAATAACATTATTTCTTGAATTTACATGAACAACTGTAATTCCATGACAAGTTTTATTCTCAACTAACAGAGATTTTATTTATTCAGATTGTGAATATCGGCCATGTTTGTTTTCAGTGTACCCAACACAGATCGGGATATCGTGTACCCAGTGTTTGATGATGTCAGCATGGTAAGTAACCAGTAGCGACACTAAACGTTAGGTATAGTAATGCAATTAATCAGTTAGGTTGAGTACTATGCTAGTGGGTGTGTCTATTTAATTGATTGATCTAATAATCTTAAGAACAAATTAACCAATACTAAGATCTTCAAAGTTGGACATTACTGGTAAATACTATCAAAAGAGAAAAATATTGAACAACAAAACAATTATTTAAATATTTTATGTGTACATAAAACAGATGGAAGAAAGGTAAGCCCAATTACTTGCTGCAATGTTTCATGCTTTTGAGAGATAGTATTTGATAATGCTTACCAATTCAAATAATCATTGATCATTAGTCAATCATTAGTCAGTATTCAGTCGGTCAACAGTCATTCGTCAGCCAGATTGTTTTATGTGATGATTATATGTAGATGATATTCCCAATATTTGTTTTCCACTCTAGTCATATGCATACTCAACTTTCATTTCACCCCTCAAGCATGCAGGTTTCACGGAAGATAACTAATTTAATGTTGAATTAACCCTTAACCCGCTAAGCACGACTATAATAGCCTTTGCGTCCATTGTAAAACCAGATCAGCCTGCGAGTAACTCTCAGGCTGATCAGGATTTACAATGTCTGGCTGCTGATCAATCATTTTCCCCGAAACACCCCTTTGTCACGTAAACGGAATGGTCATAATTCAAAGAAAGAACAGTCCATTATATATATGTAGTGGGTAAAGGGTTAATATATATGGCATTAGGTAAAATATGCATGTACAACTGCAGACTTGCCCTTTTGGTTCAGTTTGTCAATTAGTTATACAGCCCAAAATGCATATGTGTTGCAATTTATGTATCTTAAATTCCAATTGAAAATCCTATTTTTAATAAGACGACCCTTTACTGAGGGAGGCTGCCTCGGTAGAATAAGATCAGTAGATAAAGCATTGTGCTTGAAGTCACATACCTCTGCCCCATGTTGGATATCTCCCTGGCATGTCACATACCTCTGCCCCATGTTGGATATCTCCCTGGCATGTCTGAAACTTCATCCTTCATCTCATTTCCCTCTGAGATCGTAAAACTGGATTTAATTTCATTTCATTTATTGAAGGATCTTGCATGTTTTCTCTTTTATTACTGTGTCTTCTGAGAATTGTTATAAATTAGAATAGGACCACTTGTTATATTAACAAAACTAAATATCGATGCAGAATGCAAATAAAATTGGTGATGGGCAAGATAGACCTAAAGATCAGATACAGAAAATAGTCGGTCCCACTAAAGTAGGTCAAGCCAGTGAAGGCCTAGCAAAAGTAGGCCCGACTCAAGTAGGCCTACCAGCAGGGCCTGCAGTGATTGACTCGCCCATCAGAACGGAGGGAGTTAAAGATCTGTATGCGCTGTACATAGAGACTAAGGATAGGCAGTACAATATGATGAAGGTATATCATCACTATTGACTGGTTCTTTAAATTTTTAGTTCTACTGATCAAAATCAGCAGAGCTTATGCCGTGGTGCGGTGTCCGTTGTGCGTCCGTCCGTAAACTTTTTTGTAGCGATTACTCCTCTGAAACTACTGGATGGATTTTCATGAAACTTTGCAGAAATGTTGCCCATGATGTCTAGTTGATCCTAGCAAAATTTCATGTTGATGTGAAATTCAAGATGGCCACCACGGCTAAAAATAGATTTTTAAAAAACAAGTTTGTAGCGGCTACTTCTGGAAAATTATAAGTGATATTGATACGGGATTTTTTCTAAAATGATCAGCATGACATGATGTTGGTCCTTGTCGAAAACCATTTTGAATCGACATTAAACAAACATGGCTGCCAGCAGCCATCTTTGTTTACATACAGTTATATAGTACAAACTTGTAACAACTACTCCTCTGAAACTTCTCAACGGATTTTCATGAAATTCCACAGGAATGTTGCTCTTGATGTTTAGTTGATCCTAGCACAATTTCAGGTCGGCCAGAAATTTAAGATGGCTGCCACAGCTAAAAATAGATTTTTGAAAAACAAGCTTGTAGCGACTACTTCTTGAAAACTGTAAATGATACTGATATGGGACTTTTTCTAATATGATCAGCAAGACATAATGTTGGTCCTTGTCGAAAATCTTTTGATTCAACGTTAAACATGGCTGCCAGTGGCCATCTTTGTTTACATAGAGTTATATAGTAAAACTTGTAGCAACTACTCCTCTGAAACTACTTGATACTGGTTTATCCTAGCACAATTTCAGGTCGGCCAGAAATTGAACATGGCCACCATGGCTTAAAATAGATTCTTAAAAAACAATTTTGTAGCGACTTTTTCTTGAAAACTATAAGTGATATTGATATGGGACTTTTTCTAAAATGATCAGCATGACATGATGTTGGTCCTTGTTGATTTTTTTTTTGAATCGACCTTAAACATGGTTGCCAGCGGCCATCTTTGTTTACATAGAGTTATATATAAAAACTTGTAACGACTACTCTAAAACTACTTTAGATTTTCATGAAACTTCACAGGAATGCTGATCTAGCTATCAGAACCTGCCAGTAGAGCTTCAAGGTCATTGACCTCTTGTTATTCATTTGACTGGTTCTCGTTACTGTTATAGTGTGTGTTTATTGACTGGTTCTTTTAATTTTTATTAGCTCTACTGGCCAAGGCCAAGGCCAGTAGAGCTTATGGGATGGCGAGTTGTCCGACGTCAGTCCGTCGTTAACTTTTGTCTTGTTAGCACGATTGGGCCTTCATTTTTCATCCGATCTTTACCAAACTTTAACAGGTTGTTAATATCAATGAAAGCTCGGACAAGGTCGAAAACCAGCCGGATCGGTTAAATTTCACCGGAGTTATGGCCCTTGTTTTGCTAAAAAATGCCATATTAAGCCTCGTGAACACTCTAGCACCTTCATTTATTATTTGATCTTTACCAAACTTGCACAGATTGTTAATATCAATGAAAGCTCGAACAAGTTTGAAAACCAGCCGAATCAGATCAGTAACGCCGGAGTTATGGCCCTTGTTTTTTTCTAAAAATTGCTATTTTCTGCCTTGTGAACGCTCTAACACCTTCATTTATTATTTGATTGTTACCAAACTTGCACAGTTTGTTAATATTAATGATAGCGTGGACAAGTTCGAAAATCAGCTAAATTTGGTCAGTAACACCAGAGTCATGGCCCTTGTTTTTTCTGAAAAATGCCATTTTCTGCCTTGCGAACACTCTAGCACATTCATTTATTATTTGATCTTTTGCACAGATTGTTAATATCAATGACGGCTCAAATAAGTTTGAAAACCAGCTAAATCGGGTCAGTAACACTGGAGTTATGACCCTTGTTTTTTCTGAAAAATGCTATTTTCTGCCTTGTGAACACTCTAGGGCCTTCAATATTTATTGGACCTTTACTTAACTTTGCCAGTGTCTTTATATCAATGAAAGCTTGGACAAGTTCGAAAACCGGCAAGATCGAAATAATTTCACCGGAGTTATGGCCCTTGTTTTACTGAAAAATGCCATATTAAGCCTTGTGAACACTCTAGCACCTTCATTTATTATTTGATCTTTACCAAACTTGCACAGATTGTTAATATCAATGAAAGCTCGGACAAATTCGAAAACCAGCTAGATCGGACCATTAACAGCAGAGTTATTGCCCTTGATTTAGTTAAAAATTCTATATTTTGACTCGTTAAGACGATAGGGCCTTTATCTTTCATTCGATATTTACCAAACTTTAACAGATTGTTTGTATAAATGAAAGCTCGAACAATTTTGAAAAACAGCCAGATCGGACAAGTAACAGCGGAGTTATGGCTCTTTGGATTTAATTAAAAATGCTATATTTTGCCTAGTTAAGTTGATAGGGCCTTCATTTTTCATGCGATCTTTATGAAACTTTACTAGATTGTTAATATCAATGAAAGGTCGGTCAAGTTCAAAAACCAGCCATATCGGATTAGTAACGTTGGAGTTATGGCCCTTGATTTAGTTAAAAATCCTATATTTTTTTTGGCAGAATTATGGCCCTTTAAAGGTTTTAATACACAAACATTGTTCCGAATAATTCTCCTGAACCCCTGGCCGGATTTAAAAGAAACCTTTTAGGGATTATCAATTCCTTGTCTAGTCGTGCAAATCATTGCTGTGTTCCGGTTGAATGATTTTTGGCAGAATTATGGCCCTTTAAAAGTTTTAATACACAAGCTTTGTCTGATCTACTTCTCCTGAACCTCTTGCCAGATTTCAACGAAACTTTGCAGGGATGATCAGCACCAAGCCTAGTTGTGCATGTCATCGTCACGTTCCGGTTTGCTTGTATTTGGCAGAGTTATGGCCCCTTAAATAATGTTGATACCACAATTTATTTCCGGGCTAGTTCTCCTGAAGCCCTGGCTGGATATAGACGAAACTTGACAAGGATAATCAGTATCAAGCCTAGTTGTGCATATCATCGCCATATTTTGGTTGAATGATTTTTGGCAGAGTTGTGACCCTTTTAATGTTTTAATACACAAAATTTGTCCAGATTAGTCTCTTCTGAACTCTTTGCCAGATTTCAGCGAATCTTGGCGAGAATGATCAGTACTAAGCCTAGTTGCACCTATCATTGCCATGTTCTAGTTGAATGATTTTTGAAAGACTTATGGCCCCTTATACATAAACTTTATCTTGAGCCAGTAGAGCGTCCACAGGCCCTCTTGGGCCTCTTGTTCATTGTTCATTTGACTGGTTCTCTTATTTTGTTATATTATTCTTTGTTAGTGGCTGTTTATTTTACAAGTTTTAGTTAATGGTCATTGACTGTTCTCTTTACTGTTATACTGTGTGTTTATTGATTAGTTTATCTTTTCTGTTATATCTTCTATAACTCATGCTTTTATTAAAAAAATATGGCCCCTTTTATACTTAGAAAAAAATGGTTGAAGCTTTGTATTTAAATATTTTCAACTTGTCGTTTTTACAATAGTTTCACATTCACCGCTTGATTATTAAGAAATAAGATCACTAACAGACATAAACACACAGAAAAAGACATGTATTTCTTTCTTTTTTTCTCCTGCTAAGCCAAATTTTGTCAAAAATTCATATTTCGGTAAAAATTATTGCACTCTCCTCCGCCTCCAAACCCTCAAAAAAAGAAAAATAGCTGTGTTTTGGGTAGCTCAACCAGTTCTATTTTTCCCTGCTGAGCTTAACTTTTATCAGAAGTTTTAAAGAAGAAAATCTCCCTATAGATATAAAATTACAGACAATTGCTATATTTAGGATATAGAACAAAAGTAATAATAGAACAAAATGTAATGCAAGCTAGCTTAGTATCCATTGTTTTCGTTTCAGAATCTTGCTATTCCAAAAGAAAGCCTGATCAAACTGTAAGTGAGCTTGTCTGTATCTGGTATAACTGACGGGGTGCCTGTTGTGCTACAATAGTTTCTGACTTAATGTATGTTGTTGTGTCAGCTGCATAGCATGACAGACACTTTGGGATCACTTTGTCTTCTATCGTCCGTCACACTGTAATCTGCAACCTAGCATTGGCCATAACTTTTGGTCATAAAACTTCAACGAAATCTTCGTCTTAACTCAAGGAATATGGTTAAACATGGATGACACAAGTGTTCAGTGGAACACCCTTCTAGTTGTGCCCTTTCATATGGCGGGACTATAAAACTTACGCACACACTCCCGGTTTTTCTAGTGCATCTCACAGCATTGTGATGAACATCTACTACCAGTATGATCATTTTGATGTTTGACCTTGACCTACAAATGTACTTTCAAGATGTTCAACTCTTATTTTGCATAACTAATGCATTTTAACTGTTTCCTCTGTAACTACATGTACCAATTTATATCTGCATCTACAGGGATCAAATTAAATATTTTTAATCACTTGCTAAAAAAAGCAGGTGGCAATAATTTCTACTTGCTATTTTAATCAAGGTACTTGCATTGATTAATCATTTAGAACCTCCGATTTCATTTTAGCAGATTGACCTACATGTAAATGATGACATTTGTACACTCTGCTAGATGCAGCAAGTTAATAATGCATCATTATACTTACTATGCACCTATTTTACTAAGCTTGATGAATATTGAATTGAATTGAATGTTGTTTAACGGCTCATCAACACAGTATAAGTTATTTAGAGCCGCCCCAGAGAGTGGGGAAGGATACATAGGAATGTAAGAATCGTGCCCTACTCTTATTATCGAATAGATTCCTATGGTTCTTCAACGTGCTCAGAGGATAGACCGATACTCGGGACCGCCCGGTTTACGTCCCCATCCGACGGACTTGATGAATATGTCCAGTGAATAAATGTAGACATAGACTTAGTGGGTTACCTTTATAACTTGCAAGATTTAGCAAGTGATGATATTTTCTACTTGCAATCTGCAAAAATGTCATTTAGCAAGTAAATAAGTGTTAAATTTGAACCCTGATCTGCACAAGTGAGACCTTGACCTAATTCTAAATGTTGGATTTAAGTGATTATTGTGCGTTACTTTCAGGGGTGAAGAAGTTGTTATATATCTCACGTACGTCTACAACCCGGGCTACTTCTGCGTACAGAGAGGAGACAGTAATGTAGACTCTATCGCTGAGCAATTACAAAATCACTGTAAGGTACGTAAAATATGAACTCAGACCATCACTTAATAAAACGCTATAAAAATATTTTTTAAATAAACACCAATTCTTTAAAGGGACACATGGCAATCTTGAAGTTTTTATCAAGCATTAAAATTAGCATCTAGATTTATTTATCCAGTATCATTTTGACTTTAAATCTGCTTGCATATGTTTAGATACAATTTTGGGGTTTCAAATTTTAATCGTTATTCTACCATAAGTTTGAATATATCATTGGTGAAATATGATAAACAGTAATATGCAAGAACTTTTTGCTTTATAATATTCTTGTAATTAATATTAATGATTGAACAAGTACAATTTATGCAGAAAAAATAACGGGGCTTCGTGAGTTTTACAAAAGTCAAGATTGTCACGTGTCCCTTTAATTGTTGCCATATTCTTTGACCTGATATATAACAATTAAAATTCCAAAAGAATTGAATTGAATGTTGTTTAACGGCTCATCAACACAGTATAGGTTATTTAGAGCCGCCCCAGAGAAAGGGGAAGGATACATAGGAATCCGGGAACCTGCCCTACTCTTATTATCGAATAGATTCCTGTGGTTCTTTAACGTGCTCGGAGGATAGACCGATACACGGGACCGCCCGGTTTACGTCCCCATCCGACGGACGAGGCTAAGGTAAAGTGTCTTGCCCAAAAATTCCAAAAGAAAACTTAGGCTTAGTAATATAGCCAACAATGTTTTTGAGTGTCCTGTCACAAGAGCCGGTGGAACAGTAGAGCAATGGTTGTGGGTTGACAGTCCTTCTGTAGTTTTCGTTGAACCGTTTCATGTTTCAAGAATACTACTTGGCGCGATTATTTACCATACTGTTTTCAATCTTTAGACATAAATACATTTTTACATCCGCTGCCACATTCTTATAAAACTGATCACAATTAACGAGCCTCACCTACTTCTTGCCCTTTGACCCTGGTAGATCAGTATGCCATATACTTACCTTATATCCGCCTCAAAATGTGTTCTAAAGGCAAATATTTTATTCAAGATTTACCAAGCCTGGCCTGCCTCAGGTCATTACAATAGTGTTGTCATAATTAACAGTAGACATAGAGCAGTCAAATAAGAATCAGGACAGCCTTCTGCTGGTTAACAAATGTGCCCTGCGGTTCAGGGGTCCAGAGGACCAATGTACCTGTGCATGGCTAAAGTTGACCAAGGGTGTAAACAGTTTGAGTTGCAGTTATTCTGTTTCTCGAGCTGTTGTAAATGCCTCATGTGTTAGCTTAAGTTAATGGAACTTGGATCCAGAAAGTTTGTACTGGTTTTGGCATCATATAACCTATATCATGTGGTGGTTCTGTAAACCCCAATATAATTCCTTTAAAAAAGTAAGAGTATGATTTGTTGTATTTCAGTTGGCCAGTTCTCCGGACCCCAAGGTTCTACAGAAAGGCCAGTACTGTGCAGGGATATATAGTGGGGACGGCAACTGGACCAGAGCCCAAATTCTTGAAATTATCAATCAAGTATGTAAACTTTGTACTTTATATGTAGTGGGAAGGGCAACTGGGCAGTTTAAATAGTTTTACATTTGATATACCTTCTATAATGTCAAGAAAGTCCCTCTGTTCAAATAAAAAACTGAAAAATAAAATCCTTAAAAAAATATTTGTTTTCTGTTTCGTGACCCAGGATTTCATAAATGGCTAGGTAGGTGATTTTTTTTTGCCAATGACAGTAAACACTTTAAGAAATTAAAGAAAAACATACTCAAGACAGCAACAACAAATAATGTTAAAGAATTGCTATATAAAGTTTTGTGCAGGGCCCTTGCGGCTGTTTATGAGATATCGAACTTTATTTTACCAAATACTAAAAGTAATTATTTAAGTATGTAAACTGTCTTTTGTTTCTAAATTGTTTATATTTTTTCAGCACTGCTGTCCATGTGATAGATGAAATTAATTTTCAGCAAAATGCTATTCAAATAATGTTTTATTTTATAATAATTAACAAATAACTAGTTAGGTATTAAAGGTGATTAACTATTTTGCATTTTCTTAAAAAAACATCAAAAGTAAGATATTGATGTATAAACACATGTAATTGCAGAATAATGACAATATTATGGGTGTTTTACCTGTTTTGACGTCATTGCCGATGGCGTTATGATATCATTTGTTAGAACACAAATTCAGTAGAACGGCACCATTCTATAGGACAAAGGCATAATGGTTGTATCATAGTATAAAGTTTATAATAAAAAATATACATATCAATGGTGGTATTAAATGTATTGTAGGATAGCGTTCAGCTGTTGTTTGTGGATTATGGAAATGTTGAGACGGTGAAGATTGAGGCAATAAGATGGTTGTCTGTGGACTTAGCAAGCCATCCTGCCCAGGCCATAAACTGTAGTTTATATGGAGTGCAACCACTAGAGGTAAAGTTACTACATGACGACAGTTTTGATTTATTGTCACTCAAAATTATTTTGAAAGCAAAAATATTTTCAAGGAATTATGGTGTGGTTGCTGGGGTAGAATACAACCATTGCAATCTCACAAACACACTGTCACATGCAGAGTGATGCAACACTCCATTCATATTCATGTTGTCATTTTTTATCATGCTCATTCAAGGTCTTTATCATGATATCGCGTATGCAAACGTGGAAAAGTGCCTCCTTCGTAAATGGAGTGTCTTCTATAGAATTTGCAGCAACTCTGCAATTCTGCAGGTAAGAAGGTTCTAGGCCCATTCTCCATATGCTGATGTAAATGGAGGATGAGCCTGGCACATTCATTCCTGTTAGGTGCCATATAACCTTTTATGTGTTGGTACACCTTAAAACTCAATTCAACTCAATTCAAGGAATTATATTTTATTTAAAAATTGAGATTGTGTTTGAAATTGTCTAAAAACCTGTTTATGGATTGATTGGACATGCATCAACGTTTCGATTTAATTTTTAGTTGTTGATAACCATACCTATGTCAATCAGTATTCAATTACAAACATTGTTTATCATTCAAATCAGAGTTATGGCCCTTGTTCCATCATTATCAAGACATGCTGGACAAACTTAGACGCGAGCCATCAAAATGGTTGATGCACTTTAGGTAATTTATTAACTACAATAAAGACCTTGGTTATTTTATTTGCCAAGCTTATTCCTACTTTTAGTTACTTGACGCGTTGGGGAGCTGAACAGATTTGATTACTGGTATATTTATTGTCATTGCAGGGGGAAACAGAGTGGAGTAGCAAGGCGGGGAAGATGTTTGCTAAGGAGGTGGAGGAAAAGGCTGTCCTTGGAGTACCCAGGTGTTTCTATGGTAATGTATGACGTGACAAATCATGTGACTTTTGATTATTTTTGTTGTTCTAGATCTGTTCTGATTGGTTGTCAGGATGTTTCTATAGTGATACATGGTTCCGCAAATTAAACTGTCCAAAACAGGTGAGCGCGTTCCTAGTATAAATAAACAATTTATATTGAAAACTGACATGCGGGTGGCCTTGCTATTGTATGGGTGGTTGTGTAGTATTGACGTTTGTGGGTGCCCGTATAAAAACTTAATTTAATTAAATGGGTAAAGGCAGTGCTCAAAGAAAATCATTTTAAGAGACAGGCCCAGGGCTTGTTGCTTCTGAAAATGGACAGGCCCCGATTTGAAATGGACAGGCCCTGATTTGAAATGGACAGGCCCTGATTTAAAATGGAAAGGTCCAATATTTTTTTCTTATTGGAAATGTGTCTTTATTCACTTTTATAGCACACATTTGTTACGTATGTATTAATCAAGCTCAGAACCTCCTCTGACTATATTTTTCTTTTTGCTACCACTTTATGCTCCCTGGTCAGCGGACTTATTTACCATTTCGTTTAAAATATGTTAGAATAGAATATTACATAACCAATGCAAAGGAGAGTACTAGCACTTTTGCCAAACGATAATAATCAGAGCCGACTTGGTGAAACTGGAGCTAAACTTGGAGCCAAAATTTTAATCCGGTTTTATGAGACAATCAGAGCCTCCTCTGGCTATATTTTTTCTTTTTGTCACCACTTTCTCCAAGTAAAGAATTAGGAGCCTAGACTAGAATTCATTTAAAAGTAGGATTCCAGGAACTCCTTACACCTTAAATAATGAATAGAAATATACTTTATATCTGTATTTATACATATACAGTATATATATTTTTCTTACCACCAACATGTATTTGTAAAGGACATTTTTTCTTATTTGATTATGTAAAAAAAAACAATAAAAAAAAAAAAAAAAAAATTTTATGTACCATCCGAACTACTATGACACCGCACTTATACGGCCCGAACATTTCACAAACATTCAATAGAAATACCATCAATAACGATTTTTATGCCGTGGTGCGGCGTCCGGCGTCCGTCTGTCCGTAAACTTTTATTTGTAGCGACAACTCCTCTGAAACTACTGGATGGATATTCATGAAACTTTACAGAAATGTTGCCCATAAAGTCTAGTTGATCCTAGCAAAAATTCATGTTGATGTTAAATCCAAGATGGCCGCCAAAGCTAAAAATAGAGTTTTAAAATGCAAGTTTGTAGCGACTACTTCTTGAAAACTATAAGTGATATTGATATGGGACTTTTTCTAAAATGATCAGCATGACATGATGTTGATCCTTGTCAAAAATCGTTTTGATTCAAAGTTAAACATGGCTGTCAGCGGCCATCTTTGGTTACATAGAGTTATCTAGTAAAAACTTGTATCGACTACTCCTCTGAAACTACTTGGCGGATTGTCATGAAACTTCACAGGAATGTTGCTCTTGATGTCTTATTGATCCTAGCAAAATTTCAGGTCGGCCGGAAATTCAAGATGGCCACCACAGCTAAAAATAGATTTCTAAAAAATAAGTTTGTAGCGACTACTTCTTCAAAACTATAAGAGATATTGATATGGGACTCTTTCTAAAATGATCAGTATGACATGATGTTGGTCTTTATCGAAAATGGTTTTGATTTGACGTTAAACATGGCTGCCAGCGGCCATCTTTGTTTACATAGAGTTATATAATGAAAACTTGTAGCGACTACTCCTCTGAAACTACTCGACAGATTTTCATGAAACTTTACAGGAATTTTGCTCTTAATGTCTAATTGATCCTAGCAAAATTTCAGGTCGGCAGGAAATTCAAGATGGCCGCCACGGTTAAAAATATATTTTCAAAAAACAAGTCTGTAGCGACTACTTCCTGAAATCAAAATCAATCAGTAGAGCTTCATGGTCATTGACCTCTTGTTTTTCATGCATTAGTGTGTTTTTAATGACAAAAACGGTATTTCTTGTCACAAAGGAAAGAAAACACAACCCTAATAGCAGTATAATGAGTTTTATGTCAACAATTGTCGACTCAAAGTTGTGACAAACTGCCGACACGAAGCCAGGCAAAATATTCGAACTTCTTATTGTTTCAATGTGTGTATAACACATTTTAATTACTTTATTGCAATTGTTTTCACAGTTCACAATACACATGGGAGTATTTTGTCTTGAGGAACTTGAGCTTGAGATCCAGTAAAACTGATTTTTTGGGGGATTTTTTTTTAGACAGGCTATCCTATTTTTTGAGCACTGAAAGGTTTAATTGAATTACATGGGTACTCGTTAGAGGCCAGTTTCCGTCCAAGCCCAGTTTCCGTCATTCTCATTTAAAAAACGTTTTTACACTGCAAATTACTTACGCGATGTCACTTATTGTCAGACGTTTATAACTGAAGATTGGAAACAGGAAAAACAACCAAAAAGTAAATAAGCAGTACAAAAACGAAACGGATTTCTCAGAAAAATGTGTTTACTTCCTTATATGGCATTGGGGATGTGCACGCATACTGCCGCATAATAAACTATTGAAAAAACAACGCTGTAATGACGTCATATTTTTATCACTCTTCAGTGGACACAGTTAAAATATACCGTGATTATATATAACCAAAGAGAAGCAACTCGTACAACCTGTATCTGTTTGATTTACACAGAGTTACTGTAAATTGTCGTCGTTGAACATTTGACATTGACGTTACCAGGCGCATTGTTATAACGATCGATGTGACTGATGGAACAATGCAAACATACCATTTTTACAATGAAATTGTTGAATAGACTTGCAAACAAGTTTCTAATTCATAAAAGTTTACTGTATCTTGATCTAGTTGAATCTATCACTCGATAAAATACATGACGGAAACTGGGCTTGTAAACAAAATTATTTCTCAGTTTTAGTCTATTTATAAAAAGGTCACGTGCCACTTCGATAATTTATATAAAACAAAATTCCTTGGTATCAAATTTCCTGGAAGAGGTAACCTAATAGAAAATAGAGTAAAAATTGTCAGGATACATAGATTTGTCTGAAAAAATAGTTTATGTTTACATAAGTGACGGAAAGTGGCCCCCGACGAGTAGTGGGTGTAAAGAAAAAAGTGCCGCCCTAGGAAGGGACATCATAATTTCTGGAACAGCCTTGGCTTAAAACTGGAGTTTTTAGAATATAAGATTTTGTAAAGTTTTATTCAGATGAGAGAACGTGACCCAAGAATAGGAATTATATTTGTTTTTATATTAAAAGTCATCGGACTAGCTACTACAGTTTGAAAAATGAGAAAAATGCAATAAAATCTGAGGCCGGAAGGGTGAGGTGTTAATCGCAGCATGTGTTTTTTGTTTTATTTTACTGTGTAGGTAATTCAACCTTGTCAAATGTTAATTTTCAAATTTGTCAAAAAATATTTCTTCCAAGTGTTCTGTCAGATATATGCCAAAACGAACCATTACATAGCTATTTAAAACAAAACGCCAGGGGAGCATGCCGCCGGACCCTCATAGTTTTTAGGCCTATAGGCATTTCAGGTCAGCTACACCCCTGAAAATAACATATGATATTTTTTAAACACATTTTTCTTCAGGAAATAATACATCGTACTGCATATATATCGCTTTGATCGTTGGATAAGGCCTTGCCTTTAGAGCTACAGACCTCTGCCCAGTGTGAGCATGCTCCCTTACATGTCTGATGGGAAACTTCATACTTCATCTTCTCTCCCAGGTGGCTTTCCCAATATAACTAATATGATGTGTTGAAGGGATGGAATGTCCAATTTTATTTCATCTGAAAATGTTTAAAAAAAAAGAACCCTCCAAATAACTGAAAAATTACACTACAAAACTGTTTATCAGAACTCAAGCCAGGTGTTCAGGTCATGCAATAATATATGTGCCGATTAAAATAATAGGTTTGTTTCAAAGTTCTTAAAATACACTTGATTGAAAATGGGTAAAATGAATTATGAGTTGGTAACCCTTCATTCGACAATCCAGTTTTGGGATTTGGCCTGACTGGTTAAAGCCGTTTATATTGTGTCTACATAGTTTGGACTCTCAAAATAGTTAAATTATATATATACCTTGTCGTCGGTAGGTTTAGAAACGTGTTGTAACATTTGGCTGTTGTTGGCGGCTACTTTAATCTCATGATATAAAACTATTTTATTTTATTTATTTTACTTCCCGTTTAGATGGTGACTTGGTGGATATTGAGCTGTACCTCAAGTCTGATACAAGTGTTAGTATCAGTGATAAACTAATCAAGGCGGGGCTGGTCAGGGGCGTGGCCAGCAAGGAGGCGGAGCCTGGGTTGCCGGAGGACAAAAAACTACACCCAGGTAATATGTTTAATACACTTAATATGATCCTTATATGCAGTAAACCACGATTATCAGTTTGAGTATGGTGATTCCTCTCCCTTGCATACCAAATAGGATACCCACATTTTACATGAGTGTCGGAAAATCTGGCCTGGAATTCACCAAACGTTCTTCAGACTATTCTTAGACTTGAGCCCAAGTACTTTCAAATCGTAAGAATTTGCTATTAATTAGTATACCTCATATTTATATATAGCAGCTTGTTATGAACGTTCATTCTGTAAACTTATAGAAATATTTGTGAAATTTGCATACTTGAGCTGAAGTCTAAGAATATTCTCAAGAATGGTTGGTGAATTCAAGGCCAGATCTTACACATGGGGGCAGATAAAAGTCTCGCGCATTAATTAACATCAGCATTGGCATGACGTCTTTGTGTAAATAAACATACAGTAAGTTGATAGTTGGTGACATCAGCGATCACAGTGCCAGTGGTATGCCAGAAAAAGAATCAACCATGGGTATCCAGTTCAAATAGGGAAATTCCAGCCCTCGGTATTACTGTTTTAATCGGAACCTGGGTTGAACCTCAGTTTCAATAACAGCTTTTTCCATAATGGCGGATATTAACGGACAGACGTGAAAAAGAACAAGGTGAATCTATCTGAAAGTAAGAGCGCAGTGTTTGCAATACATGTTATAGAATTCTGTATAATTCCATTTTCAACAGCATTAACCCGTAGGCATGAAAAAGAACAAGGTAAATCTATGAAAGTAAGAGCATGGTGGTTGCAATACATGTTATTGTATTTTATAATTATATTTCCAGATGACATCATGCTGCCTGATGACAAGGAGTGGGACGTCCATATCACTTATATCAGTAACAACACCAACTCGGTCATGCTGAGGCTGGTCGGCGAGGAATACAGTGAAAGACTGGATGCCTTCCAGGCCCAGCTAGAGACAGCCTTCAGAAACACCCACTCTGAGGCTCCAATCAGAGAGGGTGCCACCTATGTCGCTTTTGACGATGAATTGTATCACAGAGTACGGGTGATTTCTAAAACAGACAGAAAGGTAAGTGGTATTTTAGTCGTTGTATTGTTTCAGTAATAGGTTCTAAGAGAGTGGATTACATCATCCTGACACAGGGGATCATAGTGATCGGTGTAAACGGTGGGTGCCGTTGCTTGTTGCAGTCGTTTTCTGGGTGTTTTGAGAATAGTCTCATGCATGCTTTAACAATAATTATAGAGACAGGCATCATAGAGAGCACCAGTGACGTTGCCTATACATATTTTAATACAGAAAGTGGATAATTTGGCAACGCCAATTTGAGAACGATATACTTTGACGGAATGTTCATTATTTCTGTATTGCAGGTGTTGTGTTATTTCCTGGACCATGGGGACACCGATGACCTGTTACCAGAACAACTGCTGCCTCTAGATCCCGCAGTCAACAGAAAACTACCATATCAGGTGGGTCCTGTTACATATGACTGTTTTTATTAGCTCTACTGATCAGACTTCAGCAGAGCTTATGCCGTGGGGCGGTGTCCGTCGTCTGTCCATCCGTCTGTCTGTCCGACCGTAAACTTTTTTTGTAGCGACTTCTCCTCTGAAAGTACTGAATGGATTATCATGAAACTTAGCAGAAATGTTGCCCATAAAGTCTAGTTGATCCTAGCAAAAATTCATGTTGATGTGAAATCCAAGATGGCCACAAAATCTAAAAATAGATTTTCAAAAAACAAGTTTGTAGCGACTACTTATTGCTAGTGATATTGATATAGGACTTTTTCTAAAATGATCAGCATGACATGATGTTGGTCCTTGTTGAAAATCATTTTGATTCGATGTCAAACATGGCTGCCAGCGGCCATCTTTGTTTACATTGAGTTATTTAGTAAAAAATTGTAGCGACTACTCTTCTGAAACTACTCGACGGATTTCCATGAAACTTCACAGGAATGTTGCTCTTGATGTCTAAATGATCCTAGCAACATTTCAGGTTGGTCAGAAATTCAAGATGGCCGCCACAGCTAAAAATATTTTCAAAAAACAAGTTTGTAGCGAGTACTTCTTGAAAACTATAAGTGATATTGAGATGGGACTATTTCTAAAATGATCAGTATGGAATGATGTTGATCCTTGTCAAAAATTATTTTGATGCGACATTAAACATGGCCGCCAGCGGCCATCTTTGTTTACATAGAGTTATATAATAAAAACTTGTAACGACTACTTCTCTGAAACTACTTGATGGATTTTCATGAAACTTAACAGGAATGTTGCTCTTGATGTCTTATTGATCCTAGCAAAATTTCAGGTTGGCCGGAAATTGAAGATGGCCGCCACGGCTAAAAATAGATTTTCAAAAAACAAGTTTCTAGCGACTACTTCTTGAAAACTATAAGTGACATTGATATGGGACTTTTTCTAAAATGATCAGCATGACATGATGTTAATCCTTGTCGAAAATCGTTTTGATTAGATGTTAAACATGACTGTCAGCGGCCATCTTTGTTTACATAGAGTTATCTAGTAAAAACGTGTAGCGACTACTCCTCTGTAACTACTCAACGGATTTTCATGAAACTTCACAGGAATGTTGCTCTTGATGTCTTATTGATCCTAGCAAAATTTACAAGTATGTAGTGACTAATTGTAGTGACTACTTCTTGAAAACTATAAGTGACATTGATATGGGACTTTTTCTAAAATGATCAGTATGACATGATGTTGATCCTTGTCAAAAATTATTTTGATTTGACGTTAAACATGGCCGCCAGCAGCCATCTTTGTTTACATTATAATGAAAACTTGTAGCGACTTCTCCTCTGCAACTACTTGACAGATTTTCATGAAACTTCACAGGAATGCTGATCTAGCTATCAAAAACCTATCAGTAGAGCTTCAAGGTCACTTAAATTAATAACGTGTAGATGTTTGTGGATAATTCTGTAAACATATTTATGTTTTTATTGGATGTTTTTGTCTTGGACAGAAACTTATAGAAATTCCATTGCAGTATATAAACAAGGCTTTGTGAGATTGGTAGTGTGAATAGTTAATGTAAAAAAGGCATTCTGAATTCATATTGGATGCTTTTGGATTCGAATATATGTTAGAGATTATTTATATTAAAAACTATTGTGCTAATCTAATCAAAAAGTGACATTGGAGAATTTGGTCTATTGACTTTAATAAACTTGTTGGATAAAAAGATACGATTCTCGGCAAAAGCCTCGTATCATATCTTTTTATCCAAGTCATTTATTAAAGTCAATAATAAACGGTCACTCATGTAAGATCCTCTATATAATAAAAGGTTTTGGAAATTTTATAGCAAAAAGTAATGGATGACTTTACTTTCAAAACCGCATGTTATTAAATGTGTTTCCTCACTGATTTCTCCTAGGCAGTAGAGGTGAGCCTGTACGGACTGGAGGAGGTGGCCACCAACATAACAGCACTGGAGAGAATGTGCCACCTGGCACTCGGCAAAACTTGTGTGGCACAAATTGTGGAGAGGTGGGTTCTTTTTTGTACAGCCAAGTCTATTATGTCCCTTGCCGTATCCATTTAGAGTTGCTTCACTAAGGGGCCGTCGTGTAAATACACTGCCATTAAGGGGCCGTCGTGTAAATACATTGCCATTAAGGGGCCGTCGTGTAAATACACTGCCATTAAGGGGCCCTCGTGTAAATACACTGCCATTAAGGGGCCCTCGTGTAAATACACTGCCATTAAGGGGCCCTTGTGTAAATACACTGCCATTAAGGGGCCCTCGTGTAAATACACTGCCATTAAGGGGCCCTCGTGTAAATACACTGCCATTTTTCCATATTCTTGCACATAACTTGGTATATATATATTTCCTGACGATAGTAGTTAAAGGATTTGATGATTTCAAACCAAATTTAATGTACAGGTTTATCTAGCTTAAGTTTGAAAATGGCTATTTTACGTGATATTTTGACTGAATTCTTTCTTTTGGCAGTAGAACTTTTGAAGACAACTTTTTTTTAGAATAGACTAAGACTAAAAACACTATTTCTGTTGAACAGCTTTTGTTTTCAAGCATAAATATCAACCCAACTTGGTGTGCATGTTTAACTTCATACAAGGCAGATACCGACTGATTTTACAATTAACAGGGTGGCCACAGACTCTGGAAAACAGGTAAAATGGCAAAAATAAATTACCTGCCAGGGAAAATCAGGGAATTTGAAAAAATTGCAACGACCAGGGAAAAGTCGTGGAATTTTGTTTCTGCACTAACTTGCTCAAAACAAAAATGAATGTTGAACATATAATTGACTCTCTTGCAGTAAAACAAAGCAAACGTTACCTGGAAAAAACTACAACTTTTTTTATGATTTCCATATTAATGTATCAGTTATAAACAGTTTAGATGATATTTGTTTTCTTAAATGGTTTGAATTTGAAAAAAATAATTCTTACCTTAATCAAGGAAACACAATGCTGGGTCAAGGAAAAATCAAGGAAATATCAGGGAATTTTCGCTGGAGATTCCTGTGGCCACCCTGAATTAAACTAATGAAATCCTATTCGAAAAATAGATGTGCTAATTGTGACATGATAAGTCTAATATTCTATGTTTATAGGGATGATGTACCATCTGTGATATTATACGACACGTCGAGTGAAATCGACATCAACATTAACGACAACATTCTAAAGACCATCAAGGCTGAGGGCGGGGGTATTGACTCCCCGCGGACATTGTCCCCAGCCCCGGGGCCCAGCTCCACCACCCCTAAACGAGTCCTTTCCCCCGTACCTAGTGCTAATGACATCAAGACGAGTGTTAATACTGTGACGCCAAATTTGACTTCTGACTCTGTTGTAACAGAACCAAGTGATAAATCTATCTCCAACGTTGGACAAAATTCCCATTTATCAACAGAAAAGTTGGCGTCTAAAACAAACAGTGATAGTTATAGCAATAAAACATTGGGAGCTAGCCCAAGCTCTAAAGACACAAGTGAAAATTCGGGTTCTGTGTTGAAAGACGTTTCGAAACAAAAGCTTTCATCGCCGTACATTCCCCCACCCCCTCCAGCAGAAACGCCGCCAAGTTCTCCGTACAAGTCAACCATGATGGCATGTGCACGGACACCCGAGGTCCCGGACATCTGTGATATGTTGAAGGAAACGCAGATAGCGAAAAAACTAAATTTAGATTCCAAAGATTCCAATACCGAAGAGCTTTCTAGCAAAACGTATGAATTAAAATCTGCTGACACTAGTGATATGAATGCCTTTGGGAGTAGTGGTGCAACTGGCATCAGTGATTTAGATCTCCAGACAGACAATGTGTCAGCATCATCATTTCCAATTCCCGAGGTCGGAGATTGTCTGGATGTACATGTAAACTTTATACACGATCCTTCAAACTTTGTGGTAAGCACTTTTTCTTTTTTCTATCATAAATGTTTCCTGTATTGTGAAACCCTTATTCTGGTCTTTAACATCAGGATTAGGTTTAGAACATGACCCCAGGACTAGGGTATTGCCACTAATTGTTTCCGAACCTTGCAAAAAGTTCTTCCATATGTACAAGGTATGGCTGTCCTTAACGACGTTGCGTTGTAAACCTTCGCTTTTCACCGCTGCGGGTTCGAATCCCACTGGGAGCTCAACTTGTAAGTGAGGAAGTGTAGATTCTTACGGATGGCGGGAGGTGTACAGTACTGGGTCTACAAAGGAAAAGTGGATGGTCTGCCTCCAGCACAGAAAAATCGACCGTCATAACCTTACATGTGTTTATTACGTAAAAAACCATACAAACAAACCAAGTGCATATTAAAGCAGAGCGGTTAAATGTCCCATACGAAGGAGGATCGCTTTCACAGTTCCTTGCATGTTTCAATTAATCAGGGAGTGAGTTTGAAAAACCCATGATGAGGCCCCATTGTGTAATCGATCCTGGAATCTCTATGTAGAAAGGAAAGCGTGAATCCAGACAGAGGTACTATACGCCTTAAAATAATCTGAAGGTCATATTGAATGAAAAAGAATAAAAAGTATACAGTCCACACTCAGTATCTCGAATTTCAAGGGACCGGGAGAAAAGTTCGAGTTATCCGAAGTTCGAATTAAACGATTTTGGCAGACTTGTTTTCAGTTGTATTACACCACCCATCAGCAGGGCCTCCCCTGTTGTTGTTTTTTCTTTTGCAACCACTTTCGCCAAATGAAAAAAAAAGGAGCCAAATTTGAGAAATAAGAGCCAAAGTTGGAGCCATTTTTTGATACAATAACGAAGACTTGAAAGCCATTTTCAGAATAAACGGCATATATGCATTTATTCATTTAGGATCTCTTGTTTTTTATAAAAGACTTTATTTATACCAACATTAATACAAGTAATACTTTAATAATACTTTAAACCAATAGTTTAATGAAAGATGATAACTATAATCATAGCAGTATTATCTTATATTAAGCTATTACAAGTATTATTTGTATTAATGTTTATATAACTAACATCTTTTAACATTCTCGACTACATGTAGGTCCTTAAACAGATTATGATAAATTCAGTATCAAAGTAAAAACAACAATTTTGTTTTATGATATCATTTAATATTATTAACAATGATTTTTTTAATTGCAAGAAAAGAAACAACAACTATTCTTATAATCTTACAATACACTTGCAATATAGTTCAGGTGACACAGTTGTAGATCATTTCATCTCTGAGTTCATATTATAACACAGTCACTTTTCACCTGAAATTGCATGACGTGGTTTAGTTCTGGAACCAACGAACTGGCAAGATTGTGCTGGGCTGCAAAGTACACATTAACCATGGCAGCAGTCACGGCTGCTTCGCTTTTGGAAAGGGCTGCTTGGCGGGCCACATCCATGTTGACACTCATTTTAGCAGCACTGGCTACCTTCATGTGGTCTGAATTTAGAATGAAAAATATATAAGTTTAAAAATATATAAAAAATAAAAATAAAAATATTTCAACTTAGACTATATTTATCATCATGTGGTCTGAATTTAGAATAAGAAATATAATTTAATTACAGACATGTTTAAAATATAAAATAATTTTTTTTATTAAAATTGTTAAGATATTATTTTAAACATTAAAAATAAAATTACCAGTTTTATTTAGACTTGTACAAAGTACATCGTCATTCAGCACATATATACAATATACGAATATAACAAAGTCACGTAAACAGAGTATATAAATCAACTGTCAGTATAGTTTACATCATCATAGTTAGAGGATGAACAATATTATATTTATACTAAGCATTCAAAATAGAAAGTCGTAACATTTAATAAAATTAGCATTAAAACAAGACTTCACTCTATGTACCTTTACTTGTTGCATGCTTTCACACATTTTCTTTTTTAATGATTGTACGCCCAGAAGTGAAAACGTTAGAACGTTGTGCTTTAATACAAAAGTCACAGAACATAGACTTGAGTTTTGGATCATAGCGTAGCCAAGAATTTCCATTTTCCCCACGAATCCTTAACATTTCTAACAGGTGAGTTCTGAATTTTGGCAAATTTAGAAGGTGGAGTCAAACAAGAATCTACATTGTCAACGTTTTACATCTTGGCATAGCTTATATAGGAAACATACGTCGAGGGTAATTAAATCAATTATGGCCATTGTTCTGATCATCTTTGGTTACAATATTATATATTTCTAAAAATAACAAGTAATAACTTACGATTTCTTTAATTTTCAACACCCGACGAAGTTTGCCACACACAAAAACAAACATCAACCATAGTTTCATTTTCGTTGTTTGATCGTCAACCGATGTTTGTATAAGTGCTTAAACCCCGATATCAAGCTGTGTTGTCTTAATCCTATTATTACTTAATTGCATCAATTATCTTCTCGGAGAGCGTCAGAAAGTTTGTTTACAACTTATTTTCAAGCATCAGTGATTCACAATGTACACGCGTGATCAATCGAGGTTGTGATAATTTTATCGGTTTTTGTATGAAGCCAGCGAACGTTATTCTTGTAGTTTAGTGAACCAGTCCATTTTCAATTACTATTTTTCGCTCGTATCCGCTTACAGCATTGACAATATGTAAATATCGGCTTTTATTTTTTTCAATAATTTTCGCAAAAGCTTAAAAAAAAAGATCGCAACTTTTGCTGTTCTTTCGCCATTTGCGACATTAGCGAATCACAGCGGAGGCCCAGCATCAGTTTTACACTATACATATATATTACCGATATTAGCCGACTTTTAATGAAATACATGTTTTCTTCCTTCATATATGTTGATGAATAAGTTTCTTTACTGTTATAATTTCATTAAGATCAAACAGGAACATGCAATTACATAAATTACTGATTGTTATTACCACGCTCAAATTTGAGACCTGTATTGCAGCATGCTACTTTCATTTTGTCAGTTTGTATATTCGGGTATGGCATGTTAAACGTTTTGGGAATGAAATGTCAGCAAAATATTTATGATTTCACATTTTATTAAAAACATAAAAAGACATGTATACAATGACAATATTTTCACAAATTATACGTTTCGTCCATGTCAGATTAGTATAATTCTTATAATTGTTTTAACCTACGTGATGGCCTTTGTTTTCAATTATCGTAAACAAACTTCCTCGATAACAAGCCTTAATTTACCATGAAAATCAGAGACAAGAACATAAATTAACAAACATGTCACAATGATTTAATTATTTGTGTCACAGGTCAAATCATCTCAGCAATTATCACCTTTTGTTTGCTTCACAATCAACTTCAATGCGGCTTGTGTTTGATCAAACTTGCATTCGGCACTTCAATTGAACTTCGAATTACTGTATAGATTCGTGTTTGGGACCAGAAATATAGTTCGAATTAGCCAATAATTCGACTTATCGGAATTTGACTTAAAAGAAGTCAAATTGCATAAAAATAGAAGGAATAAAATTGGGACCGTTACAAAAATTTGACTTAAGCGGAAATTCGATGTAAGCGAGTTTGAGTTACTGAGAGTGGACTGTATTAATTAAAGAGACAATGTTTATTATACACATTCTTAGTTATTTTCAACATGATATTTTCTGTTTCAGTGTTTGCCGTATTCAGAAATGCACAGTTTGAATAAGTTGTTACTAGACATGATGGATTACTATAATGCCAATGCACAAACCGTGAGTACATACATGTCTGTCTCGCCAGCTTTCTCACTGGATTGGCTTGCTGACTGGGTACATAATTATGCCTATCTGGCAATCTGACTGGCTTGCTGACTGGTACATAAGAATGTCTATCTGGCATATGACTGGCTTGTTGACTGGTACATACTTATGTCTATCTGGCAATCTGACTGGCTTGCTGACTGGTACATACTTATGTCTATCTGGCAATCTGACTGGCTTATTGACTGGGTACATAATTCTGTCTATCTGGCAATCTGACTGGCTTGCTGACTGGTACATAATTATGCCTATCTGGCAATCTGACTGGCTTGCTGACTGGTACATAAGAAAGTCTATCTGGCATATGACTGGCTTGTTGACTGGTACATAATTATGTCTATCTGGCAATCTGACTGGCTTGTTGACTGGTACATAATTATGTCTATCTGGCAATCTGACCGGCTTACTGACTGGTACATACTTATGTCTATCTGGCAATCTGACTGGCTTGTTGACTGGGTACATAATTCTGTCTATCTGGTAATCTGACTGGCTTGTTGACTGGTACATTATTATGTCTATCTGGCAATCTGACCGGCTTGCTGACTGGTACATACTTATGTCTATCTGGCAATCTGACTGGCTTGTTGACTGGGTACATAATTCTGTCTATCTGGCAATCTGACTGGTACATAATTCTGTCTGTCTGGCAATCTGACTGGCTTGCTGACTGGTACATAATTCTGTCTATCTGGCAATCTGACTGGCTTGCTGACTGGTACATAATTATGTCTATCTGGCAATCTGACTGGCTTGTTGACTGGGTACATAATTCTGTCTATCTGGCAATCTGACTGGCTTGCTGACTGGTACATAATTCTGTCTGTCTGGCAATCTGACTGGCTTGCTGACTGGTACATAAAAATGTCTATCTGGCAATCTGACTGGCTTGTTGACTGGGTACATAATTCTGTCTATCTGGCAATCTGACTGGCTTGCTGACTAGTACATAATTCTGTCTATCTGGCAATCTGACTGGCTTGCTGACTGGTACATAATTCTGTCTATCTGGCAATCTGACTGGCTTGCTGACTGGTACATAATTCTGTCTATCTGGCAATCTGACTGGCTTGCTGACTGGTACATAATACTGTCTGTCTGGCAATCTGACTGGCTTGCTGACTGGTACATAATTATGTCTATCTGGCAATCTGACTGGCTTGTTGACTGGGAACATAATTCTGTCTATCTGGCAATCTTACTGGCTTGCTGACTGGTACATAATTCTGTCTATCTGGCAATCTGACTGGCTTGCTGACTTGTACATAATTATGTCTATCTGGCAATCTGACTGGCTTGCTGACGGGGTACATAATTATGTCTACCTGGCAATCTGACTGGCTTGTTGACTGGTACATAATTATGTCTATCTGGCAATCTGACTGGCTTGCTGACTGGTACATAAGAATGTATATCTGGCAATCTGACTGGTACATAAGAATGTCTATCTGGCAATCTGACTGGCTTGCTGACTGGTACATAATTATGTCTATCTGGCAATCTGACTGGCTTGTTGACTGGGTACATAAAAATGTCTATCTGGCAATCTGACTGGCTTGCTGACTTGTACATAATTATTTCTATCTGGCAATCTGACTGGCTTGCTCACTGGTACATAATTATGTCTATCTGGCAATCTGACTGGCTTGCTGACTGGGTACATAATTATGTCTACCTGGCAATCTGACTGGCTTGTTGACTGGTACATAATTATGTCTATCTGGCAATCTGACTGGCTTGCTGACTGGTACATAAGAATGTATATCTGGCAATCTGACTGGTACATAAGAATGTCTATCTGGCAATCTGACTGGCTTGCTGACTGGTACATAATTATGTCTATCTGGCAATCTGACTGGCTTGTTGACTGGGTACATAAAAATGTCTATCTGGCAATCTGACTGGCTTGCTGACTTGTACATAATTATGTCTATCTGGCAATCTGACTGGCTTGCGCACTGGGTACATAATTATGTCTATCTGGCAATCTGACTGGCTTGCTGACTGGTACATAATTATGTCTATCTGGCAATCTGACTGGCTTGCTGACTTGTACATAATTATGTCTATCTGGCAATCTGACTGGCTTGCGCACTGGGTACATAATTATGTCTATCTGGCAATCTGACTGGCTTGCTGACTGGTACATAATTATGTCTATCTGGCAATCTGACTGGCTTGCTGACTGGTACATAATTATGTCTGTCAATCTGACTGGGTACATAATTATGTCTATCTGGCAATCTGACTGGCTTGTTGACTGGATACATAATTATGTCTATCTGGCAATCTGACTGGGTACATAATTATGTCTATCTGGCAATCTGACTGGCTTGCTGACTGGTACATAATTATGTCTATCTGGCAATCTGACTGGCTTGTTGACTGGGTACATAAAAATGTCTATCTGGCAATCTGACTGGCTTGCTGACTTGTACATAATTATGTCTATCTGGCAATCTGACTGGCTTGCTGACTGGGTACATAATTATGTCTACCTGGCAATCTGACTGGCTTGTTGACTGGTACATAATTATGTCTATCTGGCAATCTGACTGGCTTGCTGACTGGTACATAATAATGTATATCTGGCAATCTGACTGGTACATAAGAATGTCTATCTGGCAATCTGACTGGCTTGCTGACTGGTACATAATTATGTCTATCTGGCAATCTGACTGGCTTGTTGACTGGGTACATACAAATGTCTATCTGGCAATCTGACTGGGTACATAATTATGTCTATCTGGCAATCTGACTGGCTTGTTGACTGGATACATAATTATGTCTATCTGGCAATCTGACTGGGTACATAATTATGTCTATCTGGCAATCTGACTGGCTTGCTGACTGGTACATAAGAATGTCTATCTGGCAATCTGACTGGGTACATAATTATGTCTATCTGGCAATCTGACTGGCTTGTTGACTGGTACATAATAATGTCTGACTGGCTTGCTCACTGGGTACATCAGTATGTCTATCTGGCAATCTGACTTGCCTGTTGACTGATACATAAGAATGTCTATCTGGCAATATGACTGGCTTATTGACTGGTACATAAGAATGTCTATCTGGCAATCTGACTGGCTTGTTGACTGGGTACATAAGAATGTCTATCTGGCAATATGACTGGCTTGTTGACTGGTACATAAGAATGTCTATCTGGCAATCTGACTGGCTTGCTGACTGGTACATAAGAATGTCTATCTGGCAATCTGACTGGCCTATTGACTGATACATAAGAATGTCTATCTGGCAATATGACTGGCTTGTTGATTGGTACATAAGAATGTCTATCTGGCAATCTGACTGGCTTGTTGACTGGTACATAATTATGTCTATCTGGCAATCTGACTGGCTTGCTGACTGTTACATAATTATGTCTATCTGGCAATCTGACTGGCTTACTGACTGGTACATAATTATGTCTATCTGGAAATCTGACTGGCTTGTTGACTGGTACATAAGAATGTCTATCTGGCAATCTGACTGGCTTGTTGACTGGTACATAAGAATGTCTATCTGGCAATCTGACTGGCTTGCTGACTGGTTCATAATAATGTCTATCTGGCAATCTGACTGGCTTGTTGACTGGTACATAATTGTGCCTATCTGGCAATCTGACTTGCTTGCTCACTGGTACATAAGAATGTCTATCTGGCAATCTGACTGGCTTGCTCAATGGTACATAATTATGTCTATCTGGCAATCTGACTGGCTTGCTCAATGGTACATAATTATGTCTATCTGGCAATCTGACTGGCTTGTTGACTGGTACATAAGAATGTCTATCTGGCTTGCTGACTGGTACATAATTATGCCTATCTGGCAATCTGACTGGCTTACTGACTGGGTACATATTATGTTTATCTGGCAATCTGACTGGCTTGCTGACTGGTACATAATTATGTCTATCTGGCAATCTGACTGGCTTGCTGATTGGGTACATAAGTATATCTGAGTGGCTTGCTGACTGGTACATAATTATGTCTATCTGGCAATCAGACTGGCTTGTTGACTGGTACATAATTATGTCTATCTGGCAATCTGACTGGCTTGCTGACTGGTACATAATTATGTCTATCTGGCAATCTGACTGGCTTGCTGACTGGTACATAATAATGTCTATCGGGCAATCTGACTGGTACATAATTATGTCTGTCTGACAACCTGACTGGCTTGCTGAATGGATACATTAGAATGTCTATCTGTCAATCTGACTGGCTTGCTGACTGGTACATAATTATGTCTGACTGGCTTGCTGACTGGGTACAAAATATGTCTATCTGGCAATCTGACTGGCTTGCTTGGCAATCTGACTGGCTTGCTTGGCAATCTGACTGGCTTGTTAACTGGTACATACTTATGCCTATCTGGCAATATGACTGGCTTGCTGACTGGGTACATAATTATGTCTATCTGACAACCTGACTGGCTGGCTGACCGGGTACATAATTATGTCTATCTGATAATCTGACTGGCTTGCTGACTGGGTACATAATTATGTCTATCTGGCAATCTGACTGGCTTGCTTGGCAATCTGACTAGCTTGCTGACTGGGTACATAATTATGTCTATCTGACAACCTGACTGGCTGGCCGACTGGTACATAATTATGTCTATCTGACAACCTGACTGGCTTGCTGACGGGATACATAATTATGTCTATCTGGCAATCTGACTGGTTTGCTGACTGACTAGATGGTTGACTATCTGTCCGGCCATCTGACTTACTGACTAGTGGCTGTCTGACTAACTGTCCATCTGTCTATATGTCTGGCTGGCTGGCTAACTGTCCATCTGTCTCCATATGTCTGTCTAGCTGGCAACTGGTTGGCTGGCTAACTGTCCATCTGTCTCTATATGTCTGTCTAGCTGGCAACTGGCTGGCTTATTTTACATTTTAAAACATCTCTGTGTCAGGCTGCTTTGCTGCTTGTCTGGCTGTTCCGGTGTCTTTTTGCTTATCTTTATGTCTGTATTCAATTGTTGGTCACTTGTTCTCTCTTTCTTTTGTAGTTATTCTGAAATTCTGCCATAGTTTGTCCAGTTGAATAGTCTGCCAATCATACACTTACTCCTGTGTAACTTGTAATTGGTTCTTAATTTCAGATGAATCAGGATGATGTTAAAATAGGTCAACTCTATGCGGGATACAAAGATTCTATCTGGTACAGGATCAGGGTCACCCAGTTTGTAGGAACTGACCTGGTAAGTCGAGTTAGAAACATCTTAATGTTTTTTTGCCCAGTTTTTGTGGGATTTTTTATCTTTTCATGTTTTTTCAATAAAAGTTATATCTCATAGAATGTTTTTAATCGGATCAGTTTTGGAAAGGAAAATGACATCCTGTGATAAGTAACTTTTTTCACATATTACAGTTACACATTTAATCCTTGAATACCAAACTGCTGTCATCATTATTGACAGGAGCATCATTTTTTGTTCGATGCATGTCCTACTCGTTGAAGAACTCTGCACTAAAGTTTCTTGGAAATCTCACACGTGCATCCTTGAAACGAGAAGCATTATATAAACAATTTTGGTGAAAGTTTGTTCATAGTAAAGTAAACGCACTTATTTCTAGTGGTGTAAGGCTAATATTAAAATAAAAAAGTTACAAATCAATGGAACAATATATTTGAATTTTAAAGGCACATATCGAAAAGTATAACGTGTGCAAGAATAAAACCTTGTTAAAAATCTTCAGCATGATTCAGTGAATACCGTATATCCCGTAAGGTGCGCACTCCCTTCTTTGAGGTCAAACCTGGGTAAAAAAGTTGTTTCCATGTATAGTGCACATCAAAATAATTTTTAGATAAAGGTGAAGTCTATTGGCAAAGAAGCAAGATTTTCATTTGTCTAACGAATATTTAGACTGTTTTGTAGTATTAATATTTAATTATTCTGTTGGCTAAAATAAAATATTTGGAAAAATAGACTATTTGGAAGAGTTTGTGTGTTCATTTATTTACTCTTGCATCTGCTCATGTGTCCACTCTCCCTCCATAAACAACTCGTCCAAATAAAATGCATTGTCATTATCATCCTCACTGTCGTCTGCTGCATTTAAATATCAGAATAGAATTGAACTGTAACAATACTGCATGTACCAGTCTAATTAGCTGGAAATCATGTGAGATCAAGTCAGTTGATATAAATAACAAAATAAGGGCCAAAATGTTCACTCATTTACTGAAATTAACATGACGCCAGTACTTCTATATCTTTGCCCTATTGTTGATGTCGGAGTATATTGACAATAGGTTATATTATAATACAGTTGCACTTGCTAATGTTTGACGGAGGTATAGTATTGGTTTGATTGGTTAAAATGGATAAATGATTGACAAGTGGCAACACGTTAATTCTACAACAAATATGCAAACATTTATATAAAAACAAGCTTTATAATAGATTTTATTCATTTCTAAGTTGAATTAAGTCAATAAATTGCTTGTATAAAGCGAGTAAGTCACGAAAAATAAAGTATTATTGGCATTCACAAATGTCTGTCTGTTCGTCCCCGATGTTTTTATCAGCGTTTTTCTCCATTCTGACATCGATTTTCTGCATATAAAATGCAAGAAAAAGAGGTTTTGATCTTGTTTCCTTGTATTGTACGCATCCCCCTTTTTGAAAACCGTAAAAAAGGTAGAAAAAACTGCTTTCTATACAAGGTAAAATACGGTGCATCTTAAAAAGTCCCATAACTCTGTGTTTCATACTTTTTGAATTATTCCCCTTTGAAAAGAAGGTTTTACCTGGAACTTAATCTTGCCTTTAACAAGTGATTATGGCTAATACATTTCAAAGTATTAGGTGTACAACAATGAAACCTTGCACACATTTTCAACATGATACAATGAATGCATCATAAAAGACCATAACACCCTGGTTTATCTCAGGTTACTGTGTATCCATATTTATTTGCAGGTTACTGTGTATCCATATTTATTTGCAGGTTACTATGTATCCATATTTATTTGCAGGTTACTGTGTATCCATATTTATTTGCAGGTTACTGTGTATCCATATTTATTTGCAGGTTACTATGTATCCATATTTATTTGCAGGTTACTGTGTGTCCATATTTATTTGCAGGTTACTGTGTATCCATATTTATTTGCAGGTTACTGTGTATCTGGCTGATATTGGAGAGTACAGCGTGATGATGATATCAGAGTTACAGCCCCTACAACCACGCTTCTGTAAACTGCCTCTAATGGCCATTAGCGCACGTCTCGGACGTAAGTTAAACAGAAGTCGTAATAGGATAAAGTCTGAGTAGACTGTAAACATGATTACTGAAATATCACCCCATTAGTGGAGCAAGGTACCAGCTGCATAAAAAATATATAATGAGATGGTTTCTGTTTCCACTAATTGAATGATATGCAGTATGTGTTCATAAATTCTCTATACCTAATTGCCGGAGTACAATCCACCACTGTGTATAGGCTGCACCTGAACTTTTCGATCTTTAAAGTTTGGAAAAGAGAAAAGATACTTCCAGGATGTATAGGTAGTACTTTGATATTGTTAACGAAAAATTACTTGTAGACGGCTGACCCTGTGTATTTATGAAAGTCTTCACTTTATAATGCGGTAAATATGGAAGATTTATTACAACAATGATTATCAGTCCTGTTTTTTAAATCCATAGTCAGCACACTGTGCCATTATGGATTATGGAAAATCGGCACAGTAGCAACAGACTGTCCGCTCGCGAAGATGTAACGTCATCAAGCAATACAAAGACATATTGGTGCGCTATGGCTGAGGAGCGGACATGCAATTTTCACGCCCAGTAAATAAACATTTGAAGCTTTCAGATATATCGTTAAGGCGAAAGACAAGGAAGAAAACTAACTTAACGTAAATTATTCACTATAGATCTCATGTATTTATTTGCCAAATAATTGTTTGCATCTTATGCTACATGTTTGTTTAATGTACACCGTTTTGTAAACATGTCGACGTATTTTGTCATAAAAATGCACCGTTTGTTCTTATTCTTCTCCAGATATAGTAAGGTATGTAATAAAAAGGCAAATATATGGCCGTGGTGTGCCTTTTGCCTTTTGTCGATAATGGCACACCTAGGGCCATGCCATTATCGACAAAAGACACACCACGACCATATATTAACCTCCAATGTTCTTAACATTCTTTAACCAGAGTTGTCCCACTTCCTAATTGTAAAAAGTTTTTACCTTGTGATCAAATTGATCAAGTTTCCCAATCCAATTTACTTTTTTTCTCCCCAGTTTTTCCTTCTTTCCTACATCATATAGGGGAAGTTACAGTATGTTGAATACTATTTTTCCTGTTCGATTTTTACATCTACTTTTTCAATACATCGCAATAGTGATTATCTCATTAGCACAATATTGATAGTAAATTTTAATTATACCTCAGCTAAACTTTTTACCCCCGCTAAACAAAGTTTAGTGGGTGTACTGGTTTCACCCAGTCCATCCGTCGGTCCGTCTGTCTGTAGATGCAACCTTGTCCACTCTCCTCTCCCCCTGAAGCAAATCTCATAAAACTTCATGGGTGGATTGCCTGTGATGTTAGGATGACCCCTTTTTGAGGTCAGTCACCGTGACCTGATAATGACAAACCTTGAAGCAAATCTCATGAAATTTCATAGGTGAACTGCCTATGGTGAGAGGATGATCCCTATTGATTTTGAGGTTAGTAGGTCAAAGGTCAAGGTCACCGGGCCCCGATAATGAAAAACCTTGTGAGCTCCATAACTCCTCTCCTGAAGCAAATCGCATGAAACTTCATAAGTGAACTGCCGGTGGTGAGAGGATGACCCCTATTGATTTTGAGGACAGTAAAGCAAGGTCATTGGGACCCAGTAATGAAAAACCTTGTACGCACCGTAACTCCTCTCCCCCTGAGGCAAATCTCATGAAACTTCATAGGTGAACTGCCTATGGTGAGAGGATGACCCCTCTTGATTTTGAGGTCAAAGGTCAAGGTCACCGGCACCCGATAATGAAAAAGCTTGTCCGCTCTATAACTCCGTTCCCCTTGAAAAAGGTGGACTGCCTGCGATGAAAAGATGGCTCATATTGGTTTTGAGGTCAGTAGGTCAAAGTTCAAGGCCACCATTACCTGATCATGAAAATCCCATTCCACTTAATCTTTATTCAAACGGTAGGGTGGGGAATGGGGGCTAATGGTAGCGGGTGTATATTTGTCGCCGTAAAAGGCGACAGCTCTAGTTTTAATAACTATCGCAATAGTACCCTCGACTATTGATGTTGTCAGTAGTCAGATTTGAGTACATGTATTAAATATGTCACTGATGAGTGTTAATCACACAAAACTAGTGTACCATGACATGCCTTGTCATTACCACTCCTCGTCATAGTGTAACATGACATGCCTTGTCATTACCACTCCTCGTCATAGTGTAACATGACATGCCTTGTCATTACCACTCCTCCTCATAGTGTACCATGACATGCCTTGTCATTACCACTCCTCGTCATAGTGTACCATGACATGCCTTGTCATTACCACTCCTCGTCATAGTGTACCATGACATGCCTTGTCATTACCAATCCTCGTCATAGTGTAACATGACATGCCTTGTCATTACCACTCTTCGTCATAGTGTAACATGACATGCCTTGTCATTACCTCTCCCCGTCATAGTGTAACATGACATGCCTTGTCATTACCTCTCCTCGTCATAGTGTAACATGACATGCCTTGTCATTACCACTCCTCGTCATAGTGTAACATGACATGCCTTGTCATTACCTCTCCCCGTCATAGTGTAACATGACATGCCTTGTCATTACCTCTCCCCGTCATAGTGTAACATGACATGCCTTGTCATTACCTCTCCCCATCATAGTGTAACATGACATGCCTTGTCATTACCTCTCCTCGTCATAGTGTAACATGACATGCCTTGTCATTACCTCTCCTCGTCATAGTGTACCATGACATGCCTTGTCATTACCTCTCCTTGTCATAGTGTACCATGACATGCCTTGTCATTACCTCTCCTTGTCATAGTGTACCATGACATGCCTTGTCATTACCTCTCCTCGTCATAGTGTACCATGACATGCCTTGTCATTACCACTCCTCGTCAACCCTTCCTAATCGTCTACATGTATTAAACTTATATATAAGCTGTGTTTGTCTATTTTCAGGAATTAAACCTGATTCAGGATCATGGTACGAGGCAGCAAAATACAAATTTATAGAACTAGCGCGCGAGAAGGACCTGATTGGTCTAGTCCTGAAGCATGACAAGGACACGGGGGTCGTGGACCTAAATCTTATCGATACCACAAATGATGACTTCGACATCTGTATCGATGAAGTGCTCGTGAAAATGGGTTTCGCAAAATTCTCCTAACAATGATTTTGTTAAAGTGATTACCAGAACTTTTTTTAAAAAAAGAAAATGAGTTTGTGAGTGGATTTTAAACCAAATGATATTGTACGATGTATATGCAAATGTATTGGACAGACAGTGTTACATGTTATAGTAATAAGGACATAAATCATACCATAGCAAATAAGCCACGTAGAATAATCATGGAAATGGACTGAAATTGGAATATTAATGAAATTATTATGAAGAAGCCCTTCCCAAAGGTGAATTATGCTATTATATTAATAGCAGAGAAATAAATAAAACAATTATACAAAACTATAATATAACAAGAATAATACCCAAGCACATAAGTATAAATGTATGTTGGAATGATGCAATTTATGTTTTATTGTACATTGAATGGAGTTTTTTTGTACAATAATTTACATGAATTGTCTCCCTTGATCAACTGAAAAGTTGTCTCGCTTAAGAATAGTTTAGGTCATCCTGGCTCAATGTTGTCTGCAGTTGTCTTTCCTTGTCTGTTACAATGAAATATAACCTGGTAATTAACCTGAAAATGGGCTGTAAATAATAACTTTTCTAGTCAGAAAAGACAAAAGAAAAGGTCGAAGTATATAACATATGAGATTTCAATCGCAAGAGAATAAGTGCCATATTCTGTTCAGTAGTATTATATTATATTTGGGTGATCAGAATGGTTATCTCCCCTAAATATTAGCTCTCATGATGTTGAGTTCTTGTTCTAAGGATGGAACAGAATTAATTGCCTTCCCTGATCCTTTTTTTAATGTCTCTCAATGAAGGCAAATATGAAATGCGCCCTTAAGTAGGTGCAGAAGAGGGTTGTTTCCCCTGATCCGTTTTTATGCAATCAAGTGTCAAGTGTAAGAGAAAGACGGAAGAATGTTCTTTCTTGTTATTTCAACTGTCACTTGATGCAAGCTGGTCAATATGGCCATATTGGTTTTGAGGTCAGTAGGAGACAACTGACAAAATGAATTGAGATTAAACAGTTGTCTCCCCTGATAATGTTGTTGGGTATGCCTTATGAGTAGAAAGAGGAAGGGTTATCTCCCCTGACTCGTTTATGGTCATTTTATGCAAGAAAATGTCGTGTTGCTGTGTGAGTAAAGAGAGGAGAGAGGATAATGTTTTATTGTTATTCAATGAGTGAAAATTTCAAATCCGCCATATGAGTGAAAAGAGAAGAGAGAATTGTCTCCCCTGATTCTTTTTATCGTGCTTTTAATTAAGTAATTTTATGCAAGAAAAAGAAGAGAATAGTAAAGAGAGGAGACAGGATTGTCTTTCCTTGTATCTTTTATTGTCATTTGATGCAACAAAAATGTGACCGTTCGAAAGAAGAGAGAATTGTCTCCCCTGATATTTTTTACCGAATATTTTTATTGTGGTTTTATGCAAGAAAACGTCAATTTGGCCATGTGAATGAAGAGAAGAGAGGATTGTCTCCCCTGATATTTTTTTTATCATTTGCTGCAAGATAATGTCAAATCTACCATGTGAGTAAAGAGAGGAGGAAAGATTGTCTCCCCTGATACTGTCTCATCTGATACAAAAAATATCAGTTTTGCCATGTGAGTTAAGTGAGTAGAGCAGATTGTCTCCCTTGATCTTTTCTGTAGTAATTTAGGATGATGTAATAACCATAAGGAGTTGTGTACAGCAACATGTGTGGGATGTCTATTTATTTTGAAGGTATAAAGATTTGTATCTTATTAAATGCAGATTGCTCCAGATTTTTGTTCACACATAAAACTTATTTCTTTGTTTAGTACAAAATGTTGCAAAGTCGTATCCTTTTGATGTTCTAGCATACCAATCCTTGTCGCTAACTGACAAAACCAGAGTATGTTGCATTGTTTCCATGGAGGGAAAGAAAATTATCTCCCTTGATATTTTGTGGCCTACGTAGTTTCAAGCATCCAGATGAATGCATCCCTTTTCAGCGCTTGCTCCTTAGTTATGCAGATTATCTGTGTTGGTCTGAATAATATTTATCTTTCTTGATATTTTGTCGCCAACATAGCAAGTCTCCATCATCCCAATGTATGCTTCCTTTATCAATGGTCGGTCCTAAATGATGCAGATTGTGTGTTCAATCTCTAAGAGACTACCACGTAGCACGACTGACTTAAATCTTGTTCTCATTAGTATTCACCCTGGTGGACTACAATTGTGCCATAATTCATGATACATGTAGTTTGATCAACATTTCGAGGGTTTATCGCAACAATGTTGTATCGAAATATAAATTAAAGAGATTATACAACAGTGTTGCATCAACCTGTCGAAATTTCACATTAACAAATATTCTCTTACTGAGGCAAAAAGGAGAGCATTGTTATTGTCAATCCCTCCAGGAAGGCATAGGAATAACTAGAGTGGAAGCAGTGAGGTTCGGGCATCACACAATGAGTTTATCTGATTTTACCCTCTGCAGTACAAATGTATACGACCTGTAAAAGCTTGAGCAGTTTATTTACGATGAAGTATAATTGTTACATAATGTTTTTCTGTGGTCTTATGTAGACTGTGTTACTGTGTACACATCTTAACCCTTAACCCACTTTCACAAAACACCCCTTTGTCACATAAATGGAATGGTCTTAATTCAAAGAAAGAACAGTCCATTATATATATGTAGCAGGTTAAGGGTTAAAGTGCTTTTTATGGATCAGAACATATGGTCTTACTTTATATTGTCGTCCCTGTGGTTCCCAGTCAATAATAAGGCCACAGCAGAGGGTAAAATCACCCCCCGAATTCATTTTGTAATTTTTTGTCATGTTCATTAAAGATCCCCTTCATCCTCCCTAGATTGTTTCAGGTTCTACTTGAGTGGTGGCTGAAAACAATGGTCGTGGCTCCAGAAAAAAATGGAGTGTTAACAGCAGAATTTGCAGCAACTCTGCAGTTTTGCAGCTGAAAAGGCCCATTTTGGCAAATTGTTTAAAATAATGTAAATGAAGGGTGGACCTGAAATGTTCCGGTTGGTGCCATATATAACCTTTTTGTGTTGGTGTGCTGTAAAACCAAAATTCAGCTGAACTTTATATTAACGGCACAGCAATCTTGGTTCTTAAAAAAATGACTTGTAGCATAATGATAGTTTTTCAACACCATTTGAGCATTTGTTATGGTGGTTATTTTGCTGATCTTGTATACATCGACTTAGATTTCTCATTTCCTTTAAAAGAGTGCTTATCACCAATTAAAGAATAATATGTTATTAGCTCTACTGATCAGAGATCAGCAGAGCTTATGCCGTGGTGCGGCGTCCGTCATCCGTCTGTCCGTAAACTTTTTTTTGTAGCGACTTCTCCTCTGAAACTACTGAATGGATTTTCATGAAACTTTACAGAAATGTTGCCCATGAAGTCTAGTTGATCCTAGCAAAAATTCATGTTGATGTGAAATCCAAGATGGCCGCCAGATCTAAAAAATTTAAAAAACAAGTTTGTAGCGACTTCTTCATGAAAACTATAAGTGATATTGATATGGGACTTTTTCTAAAATGATCAGCATGACATTATGTTGGTCCTTGTCGAAAATCGTTTTGATTCGACGTTAAACATGGCTGCCAGCGGCCATCTTTGTTTACATAGAGTTATATAATGAAAACTTGTAGCGACTACTTCTCTGAAACTACTTGACGGATTTTCATGAAACTTCACAGGAATGTTGCTCTTGATGTCTTATTGATCCTAGCAAAATTTCAGGTCGGCCGGAAATTCAAGATGGCCGCCACGGCTAAAAATAGATTTTTAAAAAAGAGGTTTGTAGCGACTACGTCTTGAAAACTATAAGTGATATTGATATGGGACTTTTTGTAAAATGATCAGCATGACATGATGGTTATCAGAGTCAAACATTATTTTGATTCGACGTTAAACATGGCTGCCAGTTTCCATCTTTGTTTACATAGAGTTATATGATGAAAACTTGTAGCGACTACTCCTCTGAAACTACTTGACGGATTTTTATGAAACTTCACAGGAATGTTGCTCTTGATGTCTAATTGATCCTAGCAAAATTTCAGGTCGCCCGGACATTCAAGATGGCTGCCATGGCTAAAAATAGATTTTCAAAATAAAAGTTTGTAGCGACTACTACTTGAAGACTATAAGTGATATTGATATTGGACTTTTTGTGAAATGATCAGCATGACATGATGTTGGTCCTTGTCAAAAATTGTTTTGATTCAACGTTAAACATGGCTGCCAGCAGCCATCTTTGTTTACATAGAGTTATATAGTAAAAACTTGTAGCGACTAATTCTTTGAAACTACTTGGCAGATTTTCATGAAACTTTACAGGAATGTTGCTCTTAATGTTTAATTGATCCTAGCAAAATTTCAGATCGGCCAGAAATTGAAGATAGCCGCCATAGCTAAAATTAGATTTTTTAAAAAAGAAGTTTGTAGCGACTACGTCTTGAAAACTATAAGTGATATTGATATGGGACTTTTTGTAAAATGATCAGCATGACATGATGGTTATCAGAGTCAAACATTATTTTGATTCGACGTAAAACATGGCTGTCAGCGGCCATCTTTGTTTACATAGAGTTATATAATGAAAACTTGTAGCGACTATTCTTGTGAAACTACTTGATGGATTTTCATGAAACTTCACAGGAATGTTGCTCTTGATGTCTAATTGATCCTAGCAAAATTTCAGGTCGGCCGGAAATTCAAGATGGCCGCCACGGCTAAAAAAAAGATTTCAAAAAACAAGTCTGTAGCGACTACTTCCTGAAATCAAAATCAATCAGTAGAGCTTCAAGGTCATTGACCTCTTGTTTTTATCTATGTTCTTTATACACAATTATCTCGACTTAAATACTTACAAAAGCTTAATAAATAAAACTTATTTTAAAACTGAGTTTAAGCATTTGCATATGTCTGCAGCTTGCCATCCATGTAATTTAGAATAAATATACCGGTACCTCAAGATTGCCATGTGTCCCTTTAAAATTGAAATTTCACACTTCAACAAATTGGAAAAATTCTCACTTTTTGTACAGTTCTATGTTAACCCTTAACGCGCTAAGCAAAACTATAATAGCCTTTGCATCCATTGTAAACCCAGCTCACCCTGTGAGTAACTCGCAGGCTGATCAGGGTTTAGAATGTCCGGCTGCTAATAAGTCATTTCTCCCCAAAACACTCCTTTGTCACATAAATGGAATGGTCTTAATTCAACGAAAGAACAGTCCATTATATATATGTAGCGGGTTAAGGGTTAACGGCAGATATGTACTAAACTTATTTTTAGATGCTGTTGTATTATATATATGCTTCTTTTGTTTGCCAATTCTATTGAATTTAAGAAGAGTGAAATCGACTGGTTCCCATTGATGAGTTTGGTTGATAATTGAGAAAGTTGGAAACCACCAAATCAACTTAGTTTGGTTGATAATTGAGGAAGTTGGGAACCACCAAATCAACTTAGTTTGGTTGATAATGGAGGAAGTTGGGAACCACCAAATCAACTTAGTTTGGTTGATAATTGAGCAAGTCCCAAACTGCAGTTTGCCTGTGAAATATTTTAATGCCATTCTACAATGTGCTATACATGTTTTATTTGTTATAATTGCCATGTTTTGTTTATAAATAATGAAATAAAGTTAATCATGCTGGACAACTGTTTGTTTTCTGTCTACACTATCCCCATGTCCTGACTGTCAGAAATCACTTGTATTTGTTTAAACCTTTTGCCGCCAAATTTCAAATGTCTGCTTAAATTTGAATTCAAACTTTTCTATGTAATATAAAATAGAAAACTTTCTTGCTGAGTGGTGAACAGTGTCAACACTGATCAGCCTTCATATTAAGTGCATGTTGGGTTTACACTGGTCGTATAAATCAATATTTTCGACTGCAACAGTGTTTAAGAAACTAACCCGCCAAATAACGGCAAAATAACACTACAAAACCGTTTATCAAAACGATATCTAGGTGTTCTTTTCATATATAATGTATATGTGATATGTGTCGATTAAACGTATAGATTATTTCACGGGTTTTTAAAATACTCGTGACTGAATATGCTTAAAATGAATTATGAGTTGGTCACTTTTAAATCGACTCCAGTTTTGGTGTTTGGTCTCGCTTGTTAAAGTCATTTATAGTGCGTCTATAGAGTTTGAATTTTAAAAATAGTTTAAGATATATATATATACCTCGACGTCAGTAGGTTAAGAAACAGTGTACGTAATGTTGTAAAATTTGGCTGTTGTAGGCAGGATAGCTACTTTAAGAAAAGGTTTTGAATAAAAGTTAATACCGCAATTTAAGTAATAGTAAATTACACATTGACATGGAAGTTTACCTACTAACACTCAGATGAAAGTTGGCCTACAAACACTGAAATAAAAGTCTACCTACAAACATTGAAATAAAAGTTGACCTACAAACATTACGATGGAAGTGGCCTGCACACATTGAGATGAAAGTTGACCCAAAAACATTGAGCTGAAAGTTGACCTATAGACATGGAAATGAAAATTGATGTAAAAACAGTGAGATGAAAGTTGACCTACAAACTTTGAGATGAAAGTTGACGTACAAAATCTGAGAGGAAAGTTGACCTTCAAATATGACATACAAACATTGAGATGAAAGTTGACCTACAAACTTTGAGATGAAAGTTGACGTACAAAATCTGAGAGGAAAGTTGACCTTCAAATATGACATACAAACATTGAGATGAAAGTTGACCTACGAACCTTGAGATGAAAGTTGACTAAACATTGAGATGAAAGTTGGCCTACACACATTGCGATGAAAGTAGGTCCACACACATTGAAATGAAAGTTGGCTTACAAACATTGAGATGAAAGTTGACTTACAAATATTCAGATGTTGGACTACAAACATTGAAATGAAAGTTGACCTACAAATATTAAGATGTTGGCCTACAAACATTGAGATGAAAGTTGACTTACAAATATTCAGATGTTGGACTACAAACATTGAGATGAAAGTTGACCTACAAATATTAAGATGTTGGCCTACAAACATTGAGATGAAAGTTGGCCTACAAACATTGAAATGAAAGTTGGCTTACAAACATTGAAATGAAAGTTGGCCTACAAACATTGAGATGAAAGTTGGCCTACAAACATTGAAATGAAAGTTGGCCTATAAACATTGAGATGAAAGTTGACCTACAAATATTGAGATGTTGGCCTACAAACATTGAAATGAAAGTTGGCTTACAAATATTGAGATGAAAGTTGACCTACAAATATTAAGATGTTGGCCTACAAACATTGAGATGAAAGTTGGCGTACAAACATTGAAATGAAAGTTGGCTTACAAACATTGAGATGAAAGTTGACCTACAAATATTAAGATGTTGGCCTACTAACATTGAGATGAAAGTTGGCCTACAAACATTGAAATGAAAGTTGGCTTACAAACATTGAGATGAAAGTTGACCTACAAATATTAAGATGTTGGCCTACAAACATTGAGATGAAAGTTGGCCTACAAACATTGAAATGAAAGTTGGCTTACAAACATTGAAATGAAAGTTGGCCTACAAACATTGAGATGAAAGTTGACCTACAAATATTAAGATGTTGGCCTACAAACATTGAGATGAAAGTTGGCCCACAAACATTGAAATGAAAGTTGGCTTACAAACATTGAAATGAAAGTTGGCCTACAAACATCGAGATGAAAGTTGGCTTACAAACATTGAAATGAAAGTTGGCCTACAAACATTGAGATGAAAGTTGGCTTACAAACATTGAAATGAAAGTTGGCTTACAAACATTGAAATGAAAGTTGGCCTACAAACATTGAAATGAAAGTTGGCTTACAAACATTGAAATGAAAGTTGGCCTACAAACATTGAGATGAAAGTAGACCTACAAATATTAAGATGTTGGCCTACAAACATTGAAATGAAAGTTGGCTTACAAACATTGAGATGAAAGTTGACCTACAAATATTGAGATGAAAGTTGGCCTACAAACATTGAGATGAAAGTTGACCTACAAATATTAAGAGGTTGGCCTACAAACATTGTGATGAAAGTAGACCTTCAAATATTAAGGTGTTGGCCTACAAACATTGAGATGAAAGTTGGCTTACAAACATTGAAATGAAAGTTGACCTACAAACATTGAGATGAAAGTTGACGTACAAAATCTGAGATGAAAGTTGACTTTCAAATATTGAGAAGAAAAATGACATTCAAACATTGAGATGAAAGTTGACCTACAAATATTAAGAAGTTGGCCTACACGCATTGAGATGAAAGTTGGCCTACAAACATTGATATGAAAGTTGGCCTACAAACATTGTGATGAAAGTTGACCTACAAACAATTAGATGAACGTTAACCTACAAACATGGAGATGAATGCTGACCTACAAACATTGACATGAAAGTTGGGCTATAAACATTGAGATGAAACATTGACATGAAAGTTGGGCTATAAACATTGAGATGAAAGTTGGGCTATAAACATTGAGATGAAAGTTGGGCTATAAACATTGAGATGAAACATTGACATGAAAGTTGGGCTATAAACATTGAGATGAAAGTTGGGCTATAAACATTGAGATGAAAGTTGGGCTATAAACATTGAGATGAAACATTGACATGAAAGTTGGGCTATAAACATTGAGATGAAACATTGACATGAAAGTTGGGCTATAAACATTGAGATGTAACATTGACATGAAAGTTGGGCTTTTAACATTGAGATGAAAGTTGGGCTATAAACATTGAGATGAAACATTGACATGAAAGTTGGGCTATACACATTGAGATTAAATTTGACCTACAAACATTGAGATGAATGTTGACCTACAAACATTGAGATGAAAGTTGACCTATACATATTAAGATGAAAGTTGACCTACACACATTGAGATAAAATTTGACCTACAAAGTGTAGTATTATCGGTATTATTGAAATAGACTATAATAAAAAATATATATATTTTAATATTTTATTTCTTTCAATACATATATGCAAAAAACAATATATGGTTTATGACTAGAACAGTTACATATACATGAATGTAATCATTGAATAACACAAAACAGTTATATTAAAGTGTCATTTTACATACATGTATTCCGAGAAATAAGTTGCGTTTAGTGGCAGAGGCTAGAAAGTAACGGAAATTGAGTAAGGAAAAGAGAGAGAGAGCGCGCGCATTTATTACCGAATACATTCAATTTTCTGTATTTAATCGTAAAAACTTCCCATTTTTTTGAGTGATATTCCAATTTGTCTTTTGAACTGGCTATAATACGCTCTATATGTTCAATATTTTTTATGTATGAGATGAATGATGTAAAACTAGGCATCGTTTTCGCATACTTATTCTTGAAAATAAAATACTTTGCAATTATTAAAACACAATTTAAAGTATCTGAATAAAATTTATCTTGAATAATACCAAATGAGATCATTTGGAAAGTCAACGCAAAAGGAGTATTTTTGCCGTTTAAAAAGTTATGTATTTCTGTCCAAAAAGCTCTACTAAATGTACATTCCCAAAACAAATGTTCAATTGTTTCAACGTGCATATTGCAAAAAATCACAGTGACTTGTCTTACTAATTTTGCATTTATATAGAAATTTGTTTGTGTGTATAATTCTCATTATATATTTATATTAAAAAGATCTAAGTTTTGTATCGATCGTGCTTTTGAAAGGTGTGGTATGAATGCGTTTTCAGTTTATGTTTGTTATAGTTTCTTGTTATAGTTTCTTCCCATTTTTGGTGAGGTTTAATTGGTAATTCTGCTTGCATGCGTTCCACTTGAATGTTGTATAATAATTTGTTGGCACTGTTTTGTTTTACTGTTTGTTTCAGTAAGCTGGTTTCGCAACAGTGTTTTGTTCTGTCTTCTGTTTTTAGTTTCTGTTTCCATTTCTTTGGTATGCTTTGAACAATTGTATAGTAGTTCAGGAATTCAGAATTATGTATGTTATATATTGTTTTTAAATGTGCAAATGTATAAAATTCTCTAATTTCTATTTTTGTTCAATATATTTAATACCCAAGTATCCCATGTTTTGAAGTAAATAGTATGTACGAGTTATTCCATATTATCTGTTTTGCAATGCTGTTAGCTTTTTTTTTTGAAGTTTACTAAAGACCATGATTTTATTATTTCTGACAGAAAAGCGGATCGTGTGATTTTTTCCCCCGTCCACACTGCTTTAATTAGAATACCCCCACCATACTGATTTAGTTCTTTGATGTAAATATCCTTCCAATCACCGTGATTATCCGGATTAGTAAGTCTTTTGACCCATCCTGCTTTAGTGGAATTAATAAATGATTTCAAATCTATCATTTTTAGACCACCATTTGTATAGTCTTGTATATGATTTTATCTGGTTTACCCCCACAAATATTGATACATTTTATTTTTTATTTGATTTAAGGATTTTGTTGATGGAGTCTCCAAAACAGTTAGAGGGTATATCAGTTTTGGTAGAGCAAACGTTTTTATTACCGTTATCTTTCCTAGAATAGATAAATTGTGTTTTTTTCCATTGATCTAAGCATGTTATAAATTGATCTATTTTTGGATAAAGGTTATATTCTTCACATTTTCCCTTTTCATTTGCAAAAACGATTCCCAGTGTTGTTGCTTTGTCTTTAGTCCATACACATTGTTTTTCTTCGCAGTATTTTTCATTTGAATCTTTTAATGAACCGACACGTAGTATTAATGATTTTTTATGTTTAATTTTAATCCAGACTTCGCTAAAATTATCGATTAGGTTTACTAATGTTTCAAAGTGTTTTTTTACCCATCTAGAATAAACGTAGCATCGTTCGCGAATGCTGTGACATTACATGTGTTTTTGAGAATCGTGTATATATGTATATAGTGCAATTTCTGAATAGGGAGTTTTTGACGGGTGAGCCGCTTTACCGTTGTAATTTGATAAGGTGACTGATATGAACGTTATTTATACCGAGTAATATAACTACTGATTGTAAAATAATGAAATAATTGTAATTGTATACAGTATAAACATGTCTTTTTTGTTGGTTTACCGAAATATTATGCGCATTAATACACCAAAAAAATCGGATTGGGTGCTTTACGCACTTCGAGAATGTAGTTCCTTTAACTGCATCAAGTATAACTTAATTTCATAAGGTGACTGACATGAACGTTATATATACCGAATAATATAACTACTGATTGTGAATAATTGTCATTGTATATACGTGTCTTTTCCGAAAAAGGATCTGAAATAATATGCGCAATTATACACGCATACAGGCATACAGTATATATATATATCTCGATCGAAATGACGTCAGTATGATATATTTCATGAATGGAGATACCCAGATGTGCCGCTCATGACGTGTGACCCAGATAACAAATTGGGAACTAAATGTTCGTAAATATTGTAGTTATTGCATACATGTGATACCTCATGGCGTGAGATGAAATCTCACGGAATTCTAACCCTCCTCCCGGCCCCGCGGAATTGTGTGAAAAACTCTCGTAAAATTGCTAAAATCGATTTTTCGAAATTCCTTTGTTCGGTTTGTTAGCAGATTTATCAAGGCGTTGTTGCTTCTAAAAATAGAATGAATTCAAGAACGACAACTCCTACGAAATTTCGTACTCAATTAGATTCGTACTATTGTACATTGTACTCAATTTGATTCATACTATCGGTTATTTTCCAGAGGGGAAGTCATTAGGCAGCCAACCGTGCAGCCGTCTTTTGCACGACCGTTTTTGAAAAATCGCGGCCAATATTTGGTGGTGTGGGTGAGGTAAAAAAAAAAATTCTCAATATTTAAAAACCTTTAACCTCATCAAGAAGATAGGCACTGTTCAGTCTTGGCGACTTTCAGGACCTTCAGTCCTTCCATTTATTTCAATTTTATTAATTTTTATTTCTATAATATCCTTATGTTTCCTTGTATAGTAGTTCAATTGCTATTATAAAAAGATATGGCGAAAGAGGGCATCCCTGCCTAACTCCTCTATCTATTTAAAAAAAATCCATTATTTACAACACAATTTTTGGCATCATTATAAAACAGTTTTATCCAATTGATAAAAGAACGTCCAAAGGTAAAATAGTTTAAACATTTTATAATAAATTCATGGTTGACGCTATCAAATGCCTTCTCGAAGTCCGCATAAATATTAGTCCTGGAGAGTCTTCGTCATTCAAATAATAACTTCAAATATAGTTCTTATATTTTCACCAATGTATCATCTACCTTTCAACAACCTGTTTGGCTATTTTCTATGAGTGTAAATAAAACCTTTTTCATGCGGTTTGCAATGCATTTAGTAGCAATTTTATAGTCCACGTTTAATAAACTGATTATGGCATGTCAAACGTTGCATTATTCGATATTTTTATATTTATATTCAATATGGTTTCATTTATATTGTATATTTTCTCATTTGTATTCTATATTGTCAATTTGTATTGTATATTTTTCATCTGTATTCTATAATTGTCAATTTGTATTGTATATATTTCATTTGCATTCGATAATTGTCTATTTATATTGTATATTTTGGATTTATATTGTAAAAATTATCATTTATATTCTATCTGCTACATTTGTGTTCTATAATTTCTACATTTATATTCGATATAATTTGAATCACGGGATTTGTTTATTTACTTTGTTACGAAGGATTTCATTGGACAGAGCAAATTTCAAATTCAATATGGCCGCGCCCTAACCGTTATGGTAGTGGGACACAAGGGACCATGGACAAAAGGGACCAGACACTTGGGACCACATTTTGGGACAAAAGGGACCACATTTGGGGACAAAAGGGACCATTCAAAAATTAGTTAAAAATGTAGATTTACATTGATAATAGTTGTGTATTGCAATGGTAAATATCATAATTTGATTATTTAAATGATAATTTAAAGGATAACTTAAACTCAAGAATATCATTTGATGGCCAATTATTCAATAAAGTTATAGGTTAAATTGTTCATTCTTTTTCCAGAATTTAAGTTTAATTAATTAAAATTAACTGTTCATAATATTAGATCTTATACTATTTAAACATGATGGAGTCTACTGTCATGTGTTTATATTCATTGTAAGTAATTTTCATGTAATTATTAATTAGTGCATGCAGAATTCTGGAACCAGTTACCAACTTAATATTTTCCTTAAAGGGCCATACTAATTGAAAAATATTTAAACTAATAAGTTCAAATCAACAAAAAATTAAATAGAAAACAAATAATAGCTTACTTATAGTATTTATTTGTTTGTGAAATTGTTCCCATAATATGGATCTTTTAAGGATAAGGATATTTAAATCCAGGATTTTTTATATAAAGGTATGCAAAAACAATGGGATTTGTCGTTCATCGACATAAATCCTTTTATTTAAGTGGGATTGATTATTTTCATAAACAATTTGCAATCCTGCTTATTTGTTTTTGGTTTATTAATGAGTGTGTAAATCGTACGCTACACCAATTATCTGTCTCTAAAGATGCGGCCATTTTCTGCAGGCGGTATCAGATGTAAATTGCAAACTTTAGCATGTGTCGTGTTCATTTATGAAAAATAATTACGTAGAAATTGAGATGGTTCATTTTCGGATATTATTGATCGTAAATGTGCAGTAGTAAATGTCGATGGTTTTGATTTAAAAGAGATTTATTCACTCAAACTATTGTCGTGGCTTCAGCGGTGGATATTCCACAGGGTTGGCAGTATGTCGCGGTCACAGCAGTGTGTAGTAATTATTTTACGAGAACATTTGAAGGAATGCAACTAAATTTTAAATATCTGGCTTTGTGAACATCTGGTCCCAGGGTTCATTGAGTACAGTTTTCATTCACTTCAAAATTTGGTCGGAGCTATGACCATTTTTCAAATTGTTATAAATATCGTGACTGCACATTTGTTATGCACATTATGTTTCTTGTTATATTATGCTGAAGCCATGGCCTTGTTATTCCAATAAATATAAACTAAGTTCAGTATTGAGTCTCTTTCATAGCCCATCTTCAATAACAATTATTTATTTGTTTTACTAGTAGTATACATATGTCATTTGTGAGTTCTTATCATATTTATAAATTGTTTAAATAGCCATTTCATGAAGATAGATAACTGATTGCATTTATAATCCAGCTTCTTAATTAAATGATTGTATCACAATACAAAAATAAAACTATGGTCCCTTGTGTCCCATAATGTGGTCCCTTTTGTCCGAAAAATGTAGTCCCAAGTGTCTGGTCCCTTTTGTCCATGGTCCCTTGTGTCCCATATTCACAGTTATATGTTAACGCGACTTCACGCTAAGGTAAGAAATAAACACATTTTTGATGGTCACGTAAGTGTCTCATATCATTTACTGAGGCAAAAAGGAGAGCATTGTTATTGTCAATCCCTCCAGGAAGGCATAGGAATAACTAGAGTGGAAGCAGTGAGGTTCGGGCATCACACAATGAGTTTATCTGATTTTACCCTCTGCAGTACAAATGTATACGACCTGTAAAAGCTTGAGCAGTTTATTTACGATGAAGTATAATTGTTACATAATGTTTTTCTGTGGTCTTATGTAGACTGTGTTACTGTGTACACATCTTAACCCTTAACCCACTTTCACAAAACACCCCTTTGTCACATAAATGGAATGGTCTTAATTCAAAGAAAGAACAGTCCATTATATATATGTAGCAGGTTAAGGGTTAAAGTGCTTTTTATGGATCAGAACATATGGTCTTACTTTATATTGTCGTCCCTGTGGTTCCCAGTCAATAATAAGGCCACAGCAGAGGGTAAAATCACCCCCCGAATTCATTTTGTAATTTTTTGTCATGTTCATTAAAGATCCCCTTCATCCTCCCTAGATTGTTTCAGGTTCTACTTGAGTGGTGGCTGAAAACAATGGTCGTGGCTCCAGAAAAAAATGGAGTGTTAACAGCAGAATTTGCAGCAACTCTGCAGTTTTGCAGCTGAAAAGGCCCATTTTGGCAAATTGTTTAAAATAATGTAAATGAAGGGTGGACCTGAAATGTTCCGGTTGGTGCCATATATAACCTTTTTGTGTTGGTGTGCTGTAAAACCAAAATTCAGCTGAACTTTATATTAACGGCACAGCAATCTTGGTTCTTAAAAAAATGACTTGTAGCATAATGATAGTTTTTCAACACCATTTGAGCATTTGTTATGGTGGTTATTTTGCTGATCTTGTATACATCGACTTAGATTTCTCATTTCCTTTAAAAGAGTGCTTATCACCAATTAAAGAATAATATGTCATTAGCTCTACTGATCAGAGATCAGCAGAGCTTATGCCGTGGTGCGGCGTCCGTCATCCGTCTGTCCGTCTGTCCGTAAACTTTTTTTTGTAGCGACTTCTCCTCTGAAACTACTGAATGGATTTTCATGAAACTTTACAGAAATGTTGCCCATGAAGTCTAGTTGATCCTAGCAAAAATTCATGTTGATGTGAAATCCAAGATGGCCGCCAGATCTAAAAAATTTAAAAAACAAGTTTGTAGCGACTTCTTCATGAAAACTATAAGTGATATTGATATGGGACTTTTTCTAAAATGATCAGCATGACATTATGTTGGTCCTTGTCGAAAATCGTTTTGATTCGACGTTAAACATGGCTGCCAGCGGCCATCTTTGTTTACATAGAGTTATATAATGAAAACTTGTAGCGACTACTTCTCTGAAACTACTTGACGGATTTTCATGAAACTTCACAGGAATGTTGCTCTTGATGTCTTATTGATCCTAGCAAAATTTCAGGTCGGCCGGAAATTCAAGATGGCCGCCACGGCTAAAAATAGATTTTTAAAAAAGAGGTTTGTAGCGACTACGTCTTGAAAACTATAAGTGATATTGATATGGGACTTTTTGTAAAATGATCAGCATAACATGATGGTTATCAGAGTCAAACATTATTTTGATTCGACGTTAAACATGGCTGCCAGTGGCCATCTTTGTTTACATAGAGTTATATGATGGAAACTTGTAGCGACTACTCCTCTGAAACTACTTGACGGATTTTCATGAAACTTCACAGGAATGTTGCTCTTGATGTCTAATTGATCCTAGCAAAATTTCAGGTCGCCCGGACATTCAAGATGGCTGCCATGGCTAAAAATAGATTTTCAAAATAAAAGTTTGTAGCGACTACTACTTGAAGACTATAAGTGATATTGATATTGGACTTTTTGTGAAATGATCAGCATGACATGATGTTGGTCCTTGTCAAAAATTGTTTTGATTCAACGTTAAACATGGCTGCCAGCAGCCATCTTTGTTTACATAGAGTTATATAGTAAAAACTTGTAGCGACTAATTCTTTGAAACTACTTGGCAGATTTTCATGAAACTTTACAGGAATGTTGCTCTTAATGTTTAATTGATCCTAGCAAAATTTCAGATCGGCCAGAAATTGAAGATAGCCGCCATAGCTAAAATTAGATTTTTTAAAAAAGAAGTTTGTAGCGACTACGTCTTGAAAACTATAAGTGATATTGATATGGGACTTTTTGTAAAATGATCAGCATGACATGATGGTTATCAGAGTCAAACATTATTTTGATTCGACGTTAAACATGGCTGTCAACGGCCATCTTTGTTTACATAGAGTTATATAATGAAAACTTGTAGCGACTATTCTTGTGAAACTACTTGATGGATTTTCATGAAACTTCACAGGAATGTTGCTCTTGATGTCTAATTGATCCTAGCAAAATTTCAGGTCGGCCGGAAATTCAAGATGGCCGCCACGGCTAAAAAAAAGATTTCAAAAAACAAGTCTGTAGCGACTACTTCCTGAAATCAAAATCAATCAGTAGAGCTTCAAGGTCATTGACCTCTTGTTTTTATCTATGTTCTTTATACACAATTATCTCGACTTAAATACTTACAAAAGCTTAATAAATAAAACTTATTTTAAAACTGAGTTTAAGCATTTGCATATGTCTGCAGCTTGCCATCCATGTAATTTAGAATAAATATACCGGTACCTCAAGATTGCCATGTGTCCCTTTAAAATTGAAATTTCACACTTCAACAAATTGGAAAAATTCTCACTTTTTGTACAGTTCTATGTTAACCCTTAACGCGCTAAGCAAAACTATAATAGCCTTTGCATCCATTGTAAACCCAGCTCACCCTGTGAGTAACTCGCAGGCTGATCAGGGTTTAGAATGTCCGGCTGCTGATAAGTCATTTCTCCCCAAAACACTCCTTTGTCACATAAATGGAATGGTCTTAATTCAACGAAAGAACAGTCCATTATATATATGTAGCGGGTTAAGGGTTAACGGCAGATATGTACTAAACTTATTTTTAGATGCTGTTGTATTATATATATGCTTCTTTTGTTTGCCAATTCTATTGAATTTAAGAAGAGTGAAATCGACTGGTTCCCATTGATGAGTTTGGTTGATAATTGAGGAAGTTGGAAACCACCAAATCAACTTAGTTTGGTTGATAATTGAGGAAGTTGGGAACCACCAAATCAACTTAGTTTGGTTGATAATGGAGGAAGTTGGGAACCACCAAATCAACTTAGTTTGGTTGATAATTGAGCAAGTCCCAAACTGCAGTTTGCCTGTGAAATATTTTAATGCCATTCTACAATGTGCTATACATGTTTTATTTGTTATAATTGCCATGTTTTGTTTATAAATAATGAAATAAAGTTAATCATGCTGGACAACTGTTTGTTTTCTGTCTACACTATCCCCATGTCCTGACTGTCAGAAATCACTTGTATTTGTTTAAACCTTTTGCCGCCAAATTTCAAATGTCTGCTTAAATTTGAATTCAAACTTTTCTATGTAATATAAAATAGAAAACTTTCTTGCTGAGTGGTGAACAGTGTCAACACTGATCAGCCTTCATATTAAGTGCATGTTGGGTTTACACTGGTCGTATAAATCAATATTTTCGACTGCAACAGTGTTTAAGAAACTAACCCGCCAAATAACGGCAAAATAACACTACAAAACCGTTTATCAAAACGATATCTAGGTGTTCTTTTCATATATAATGTATATGTGATATGTGTCGATTAAACGTATAGATTATTTCACGGGTTTTTAAAATACTCGTGACTGAATATGCTTAAAATGAATTATGAGTTGGTCACTTTTAAATCGACTCCAGTTTTGGTGTTTGGTCTCGCTTGTTAAAGTCATTTATAGTGCGTCTATAGAGTTTGAATTTTAAAAATAGTTTAAGATATATATATATACCTCGACGTCAGTAGGTTAAGAAACAGTGTACGTAATGTTGTAAAATTTGGCTGTTGTAGGCAGGATAGCTACTTTAAGAAAAGGTTTTGAATAAAAGTTAATACCGCAATTTAAGTAATAGTAAATTACACATTGACATGGAAGTTTACCTACAAACACTCAGATGAAAGTTGGCCTACAAACACTGAAATAAAAGTCTACCTACAAACATTGAAATGAAAGTTGACCTACAAACATTACGATGGAAGTGGCCTGCACACATTGAGATGAAAGTTGACCCAAAAACATTGAGCTGAAAGTTGACCTATAGACATGGAAATGAAAATTGATGTAAAAACAGTGAGATGAAAGTTGACCTACAAACTTTGAGATGAAAGTTGACGTACAAAATCTGAGAGGAAAGTTGACCTTCAAATATGACATACAAACATTGAGATGAAAGTTGACCTACAAACTTTGAGATGAAAGTTGACGTACAAAATCTGAGAGGAAAGTTGACCTTCAAATATGACATACAAACATTGAGATGAAAGTTGACCTACGAAACTTGAGATGAAAGTTGACTAAACATTGAGATGAAAGTTGGCCTACACACATTGCGATAAAAGTAGGTCCACACACATTGAAATGAAAGTTGGCTTACAAACATTGAGATGAAAGTTGACTTACAAATATTCAGATGTTGGACTACAAACATTGAGATGAAAGTTGGCCTACAAACATTGAAATGAAATTTGGCTTACAAACATTGAAATGAAAGTTGGCCTACAAACATTGAGATGAAAGTTGACCTACAAATATTAAGATGTTGGCCTACAAACATTGAGATGAAAGTTGGCCTACAAACATTGAAATGAAAGTTGGCTTACAAACATTGAAATGAAAGTTGGCCTACAAACATTGAGATGAAAGTTGGCCTACAAACATTGAAATGAAAGTTGGCCTATAAACATTGAGATGAAAGTTGACCTACAAATATTGAGATGTTGGCCTACAAACATTGAAATGAAAGTTGGCTTACAAATATTGAGATGAAAGTTGACCTACAAATATTAAGATGTTGGCCTACAAACATTGAGATGAAAGTTGGCGTACAAACATTGAAATGAAAGTTGGCTTACAAACATTGAGATGAAAGTTGACCTACAAATATTAAGATATTGGCCTACTAACATTGAGATGAAAGTTGGCCTACAAACATTGAAATGAAAGTTGGCTTACAAACATTGAGATGAAAGTTGACCTACAAATATTAAGATGTTGGCCTACAAACATTGAGATGAAAGTTGGCCTACAAACATTGAAATGAAAGTTGGCTTACAAACATTGAAATGAAAGTTGGCCTACAAACATTGAGATGAAAGTTGACCTACAAATATTAAGATGTTGGCCTACAAACATTGAGATGAAAGTTGGCCCACAAACATTGAAATGAAAGTTGGCTTACAAACATTGAAATGAAAGTTGGCCTACAAACATCGAGATGAAAGTTGGCTTACAAACATTGAAATGAAAGTTGGCCTACAAACATTGAAATGAAAGTTGGCTTACAAACATTGAAATGAAAGTTGGCCTACAAACATTGAGATGAAAGTAGACCTACAAATATTAAGATGTTGGCCTACAAACATTGAAATGAAAGTTGGCTTACAAACATTGAGATGAAAGTTGACCTACAAATATTGAGATGAAAGTTGGCCTACAAACATTGAGATGAAAGTTGACCTACAAATATTAAGAGGTTGGCCTACAAACATTGTGATGAAAGTAGACCTTCAAATATTAAGGTGTTGGCCTACAAACATTGAGATGAAAGTTGGCTTACAAACATTGAAATGAAAGTTGACCTACAAACATTGAGATGAAAGTTGACGTACAAAATCTGAGATGAAAGTTGACTTTCAAATATTGAGAAGAAAAATGACATTCAAACATTGAGATGAAAGTTGACCTACAAATATTAAGAAGTTGGCCTACACGCATTGAGATGAAAGTTGGCCTACAAACATTGATATGAAAGTTGGCCTACAAACATTGTGATGAAAGTTGACCTACAAACAATTAGATGAACGTTAACCTACAAACATGGAGATGAATGCTGACCTACAAACATTGACATGAAAGTTGGGCTATAAACATTGAGATGAAACATTGACATGAAAGTTGGGCTATAAACATTGAGATGAAAGTTGGGCTATAAACATTGAGATGAAAGTTGGGCTATAAACATTGAGATGAAACATTGACATGAAAGTTGGGCTATAAACATTGAGATGAAAGTTGGGCTATAAACACTGAGATGAAAGTTGGGCTATAAACATTGAGATGAAACATTGACATGAAAGTTGGGCTATAAACATTGAGATGAAACATTGACATGAAAGTTGGGCTATAAACATTGAGATGTAACATTGACATGAAAGTTGGGCTTTTAACATTGAGATGAAAGTTGGGCTATAAACATTGAGATGAAACATTGACATGAAAGTTGGGCTATACACATTGAGATTAAATTTGACCTACAAACATTGAGATGAATGTTGACCTACAAACATTGAGATGAAAGTTGACCTATACATATTAAGATGAAAGTTGACCTACACACATTGAGATAAAATTTGACCTACAAAGTGTAGTATTATCGGTATTATTGAAATAGACTATAATAAAAAAAATATATATTTTAATATTTTATTTCTTTCAATACATATATGCAAAAAACAATATATGGTTTATGACTAGAACAGTTACATATACATGAATGTAATCATTGAATAACACAAAACAGTTATATTAAAGTGTCATTTTACATACATGTATTCCGAGAAATAAGTTGCGTTTAGTGGCAGAGGCTAGAAAGTAACGGACATTAAGTAAGGAAAAGAGAGAGAGAGAGCGCGCGCATTTATTACCGAATACATTCAATTTTCTGTATTTAATCGTAAAAACTTCCCATTTTTTTGAGTGATATTCCAATTTGTCTTTTGAACTGGCTATAATACGCTCTATATGTTCAATATTTTTTATGTATGAGATGAATGATGTAAAACTAGGCATCGTTTTCGCATACTTATTCTTGAAAATAAAATACTTTGCAATTATTAAAACACAATTTAAAGTATCTGAATAAAATTTATCTTGAATAATACCAAATGAGATCATTTGGAAAGTCAACGCAAAAGGAGTATTTTTGCCGTTTAAAAAGTTATGTATTTCTGTCCAAAAAGCTCTACTAAATGTACATTCCCAAAACAAATGTTCAATTGTTTCAACGTGCATATTGCAAAAAATCACAGAGACTTGTCTTACTAATTTTGCATTTATATAGAAATTTGTTTGTGTGTATAATTCTCATTATATATTTATATTAAAAAGATCTAAGTTTTGTATCGATCGTGCTTTTGAAAGGTGTGGTATGAATGCGTTTTCAGTTTATGTTTGTTATAGTTTCTTGTTATAGTTTCTTCCCATTTTTGGTGAGGTTTAATTGGTAATTCTGCTTGCATGCGTTCCACTTGAATGTTGTATAATAATTTGTTGGCACTGTTTTGTTTTACTGTTTGTTTCAGTAAGCTGGTTTCGCAACAGTGTTTTGTTCTGTCTTCTGTTTTTAGTTTCTGTTTCCATTTCTTTGGTATGCTTTGAACAATTGTATAGTAGTTCAGGAATTCAGAATTATGTATGTTATATATTTTTTTTAAATGTGCAAATGTATAAAATTCTCTAATTTCTATTGTTGTTCAATATATTTAATACCCAAGTATCCCATGTTTTGAAGTAAATAGTATGTACGAGTTATTCCATATTATCTGTTTTGCAATGCTGTTAGCTTTCTTTTTGAAGTTTACTAAAGACCATGATTTTATTATTTCTGACAGAAAAGCGGATCGTGTGATTTTTTCCCCCGTCCACACTGCTTTAATTAGAATACCCCCACCATACTGATTTAGTTCTTTGATGTAAATATCCTTCCAATCACCGTGATTATCCGGATTAGTAAGTCTTTTGACCCATCCTGCTTTAGTGGAATTAATAAATGATTTCAAATCTATCATTTTTAGACCACCATTTGTATAGTCTTGTATATGATTTTATCTGGTTTACCCCCACAAATATTGATACATTTTATTTTTTATTTGATTTAAGGATTTTGTTGATGGAGTCTCCAAAACAGTTAGAGGGTATATCAGTTTTGGTAGAGCAAACGTTTTTATTACCGTTATCTTTCCTAGAATAGATAAATTGTGTTTTTTTCCATTGATCTAAGCATGTTATAAATTGATCTATTTTTGGATAAAGGTTATATTCTTCACATTTTCCCTTTTCATTTGCAAAAACGATTCCCAGTGTTGTTGCTTTGTCTTTAGTCCATACACATTGTTTTTCTTCGCAGTATTTTTCATTTGAATCTTTTAATGAACCGACACGTAGTATTAATGATTTTTTATGTTTAATTTTAATCCAGACTTCGCTAAAATTATCGATTAGGTTTACTAATGTTTCAAAGTGTTTTTTTACCCATCTAGAATAAACGTAGCATCGTTCGCGAATGCTGTGACATTACATGTGTTTTTGAGAATCGTGTATATATGTATATAGTGCAATTTCTGAATAGGGAGTTTTTGACGGGTGAGCCGCTTTACCGTTGTAATTTGATAAGGTGACTGATATGAACGTTATTTATACCGAGTAATATAACTACTGATTGTAAAATAATGAAATAATTGTAATTGTATACAGTATAAACATGTCTTTTTTGTTGGTTTACCGAAATATTATGCGCATTAATACACCAAAAAAATCGGATTGGGTGCTTTACGCACTTCGAGAATGTAGTTCCTTTAACTGCATCAAGTATAACTTAATTTCATAAGGTGACTGACATGAACGTTATATATACCGAATAATATAACTACTGATTGTGAATAATTGTCGTTGTATATACGTGTCTTTTCCGAAAAAGGAACTGAAATAATATGCGCAATTATACACGCATACAGGCATACAGTATATATATATATCTCGATCGAAATGACGTCAGTATGATATATTTCATGAATGGAGTTACCCAGATGTGCCGCTCATGACGTGTGACCCAGATAACAAATTGGGAACTAAATGTTCGTAAATATTGTAGTTATTGCATACATGTGATACCTCATGGCGTGAGATGAAATCTCACGGAATTCTAACCCTCCTCCCGGCCCCGCGGAATTGTGTGAAAAACTCTCGTAAAATTGCTAAAATCGATTTTTCGAAATTCCTTTGTTCGGTTTGTTAGCAGATTTATCAAGGCGTTGTTGCTTCTAAAAATAGAATGAATTCAAGAACGACAACTCCTACGAAATTTCGTACTCAATTAGATTCGTACTATTGTACATTGTACTCAATTTGATTCATACTATCGGTTATTTTCCAGAGGGGAAGTCATTAGGCAGCCAACCGTGCAGCCGTCTTTTGCACGACCGTTTTTGAAAAATCGCGGCCAATATTTGGTGGTGTGGGTGAGGTAAAAAAAAAAATTCTCAATATTTAAAAACCTTTAACCTCATCAAGAAGATAGGCACTGTTCAATCTTGGCGACTTTCAGGACCTTTAGTCCTTCCATTTATTTCAATTTTATTATTTTTTATTTCTATGATATCCTTATGTTTCCTTGTATAGTAGTTCAATTGCTATTATAAAAAGATATGGCGAAAGAGGGCATCCCTGCCTAACTCCTCTATCCATTTAAAAAAAAAACATTATTTACAACACAATTTTTGGCATCATTATAAAACAGTTTTATCCAATTGATAAAAGAACGTCCAAAGGTAAAATAGTTTAAACATTTTATAATAAATTCATGGTTGACGCTATCAAATGCCTTCTCGAAGTCCGCAAAAATATTAGTCCTGGAGAGTCTTCGTCATTCAAATAATAACTTCAAATATAGTTCCTATATTTTCACCAATGTATCATCTACCTTTCAACAACCTGTTTGGCTATTTTCTATGAGTGTAAATAAAACCTTTTTCATGCGGTTTGCAATGCATTTAGTAGCAATTTTATAGTCCACGTTTAATAAACTGATTATGGCATGTCAAACGTTGCATTATTCGATATTTTTATATTTATATTCAATATGGTTTCATTTATATTGTATATTTTCTTATTTGTATTCTATAATTGTCAATTTGTATTCTATATTTTTCATTTGTATTCTATATTGTCAATTTGTATTGTATATTTTTCATCTGTATTCTATAATTGTCAATTTGTATTGTATATATTTCATTTGCATTCGATAATTGTCTATTTATATTGTATATTTTGGATTTATATTGTGAAAATTATCATTTATATTCTATCTGCTACATTTGTGTTCTATAATTTCTACATTTATATTCGATATAATTTGAATCACGGGATTTGTTTATTTACTTTGTTACGAAGGATTTCATTGGACAGAGCAAATTTCAAATTCAATATGGCCGCGCCCTAACAGTTATGGTAGTGGGACACAAGGGACCATGGACAAAAGGAACCAGACACTTGGGACCACATTTTGGGACAAAAGGGACCACATTTGGGGACAAAAGGGACCATTCAAAAATTAGTTAAAAATGTAGATTTACATTGATAATAGTTGTGTATTGCAATGGTAAATATCATAATTTGATTATTTAAATGATAATTTAAAGGATAACTTAAACTCAAGAATATCATTTGATGGCCAATTATTCAATAAAGTTATAGGTTAAAATGTTCATTCTTTTTCCAGAATTTAAGTTTAATTAATTAAAATTAACTGTTCATAATATTAGATCTTATACAAATTAAACATGATGGAGTCTACTGTCATGTGTTTATATTCATTGTAAGTAATTTTCATGTAATTATTAATTAGTGCATGCAGAATTCTGGAACCAGTTACCAACTTAATATTTTCCTTAAAGGGCCATACTAATTGAAAAATATTTAAACTAATAAGTTCAAATCAACAAAAAATTAAATAGAAAACAAATAATAGCTTACTTATAGTATTTATTTGTTTGTGAAATTGTTCCCATAATATGGATCTTTTAAGGATAAGGATATTTAAATCCAGGATTTTTTATATAAAGGTATGCAAAAACAATGGGATTTGTCGTTCATCGACATAAATCCTTTTATTTAAGTGGGATTGATAATTTTCATAAACAATTTGCAATCCTGCTTATTTGTTTTTGGTTTATTAATGAGTGTGTAAATCGTACGCTACACCAATTATCTGTCTCTAAAGATGCGGCCATTTTCTGCAGGCGGTATCAGATGTAAATTGCAAACTTTAGCATGTGTCGTGTTCATTTATGAAAAATAATTACGTAGAAATTGAGATGGTTCATTTTCGGATATTATTGATCGTAAATGTGCAGTAGTAAATGTCGATGGTTTTGATTTAAAAGAGATTTATTCACTCAAACTATTGTCGTGGCTTCAGCGGTGGATATTCCACAGGGTTGGCAGTATGTCGCGGTCACAGCAGTGTGTAGTAATTATTTTACGAGAACATTTGAAGGAAAGCAACTAAATTTTAAATATCTGGCTTTGTGAACATCTGGTCCCAGGGTTCATTGAGTACAGTTTTCATTCACTTCAAAATTTGGTCGGAGCTATGACCATTTTTCAATTTGTTATAAATATCGTGACTGCACATTTGTTATGCACATTATGTTTCTTGTTATATTATGCTGAAGCCATGGCCTTGTTATTCCAATAAATATAAACTAAGTTCAGTATTGAGTCTCTTTCATAGCCCATCTTCAATAACAATTATTTATTTGTTTTACTAGTAGTATACATATGTCATTTGTGAGTTCTTATCATATTTATAAATTGTTTAAATAGCCATTTCATGAAGATAGATAACTGATTGCATTTATAATCCAGCTTCTTAATTAAATGATTGTATCACAATACAAAAATAAAACTATGGTCCCCTGTGTCCCATAATATGGTCCCTTTTGTCCGAACAATGTGGTCCCAAGTATCTGGTCCCTTTTGTCCATGGTCCCTTGTGTCCCATATTCACAGTTATATGTTAACGCGACTTCACGCTAAGGTAAGAAATAAACACATTGTTGATGGTCACGTAAGTGTCTCATATCATTTAGTTGAACGGGAACATATTGAAATATTGCGGAAGTGATTCGGGTTGTGAATTTTTATGATTCTGACATTATTAGTTGTTGCTTTGTCGCAGGACAATGCCAATAGGCAATACAAAAAACATTAGCCTAATAAATTGGCTCCTATGCAGTTTTTTTTATTATTCTGACGTTCTTCAATTTCAAAAGAGCATTAAACGTGTATTTTAACACACTAAAAAAACATCACATCGTTGGCAGACGTGTATTTGCACTACCAGGCCAGTACAACCCGTGCTCTGTGCCTCCTGCAGTACGGATACAGTCCCATGGTTGCCCTAGGCCACCACAGGCAGGTGGCAATACCTTACACTGGTGGCACTCAATGCCTTGCCATAGTGTCACCAGTCTCATTTATTTACGTCTTTAGTTTAGGTGCTTTTTTACATACGGACGTTTATAGATGCACCCTAGTCGGAGGATATCAACAAATCGTCTTGCCATTCGTAGACGTGTATTTTATGCACTAATTGTAACCAGTGATCCAGGCGGGCAACATTGCTCTGGGTCATTATACCATCGGTGACCCAGTGGACTACAAGCCTTCTTTTGGGTCACCGTGCTGCGAGCCGACTGCCCCTCTGGGTCATTTTACCATCGTTGACCCAGCAGACTATAAGCCTTGCTTTCGGTCACCATGCTGCAATTGCCCTCGTTGGAAGATGTCAACATGATGCGGTACCAGGGTTGGTTACATAACTGTGCCCTAGGCCACCGGTGACCTCAGACAGGCAGCAATACCTTAGACTTTTTTTTTTTAAACCTAACATCCAAAAACTTCAGTGTGTTTTCTTAAATTTCTTTTATATATATTTTTAAAATACTAACAGTCTTTGTTGGCTGACATTGATCTCATATCATTATCTAAGAGGCTTATGGACTCAAACATAGTCTTTATATCATTATGTTGGAGGCCTGTGGACTCTGACATGCCTGTGGACTCTGACATAGTCCTCATAGCATTATCTTAGAGGCCCGTGGACTCCGACATGTTCCTTATATCATTATATTGGAGGCCCTTAGACTCAAACATAGTCCTCATAACATTATTTTAGAGGCCCGTGAACTGACTCCCATCCGACATAGTCCTTATATCATTATATTGGAGGCCTGTGGACTCTGACATAGACCTCATATTATCTTAGAGGCACGTGGACTTCCATATAGTCCTTATATCATTAACTTAGAGCCCCATGGGCTCTGACATCAAGACTTCATTGCATTCACTTAGAGGCCTTTGGACTCTGAATAGTCCTCATAGTATTATCTTAGAGGCCCGTGGACTCCAACATAATCCTTATATCATTATATTGGAGGCCCGTTGACTCATACATAGTCTTTATATCATTAGGTTCCGGGCCCGTGGACTCTGACATACTACTCCTCATATCATTATCCTAGAGGCCCATGAACTCCGACATAGTCCTTATCTTAAAGGCCCGTGGACTCCGACATAGTCCTTATATCATTATCTTAGAGGCTCGTGGACTCCGACATAGTCCTTATATCATTATATTGGAGACCCGTGGACTCTGACATAGTCCTCATATCATTATCTTGGAGGCCCGTGGACTCCGACATAGTCCTTATATCATTATCCTAGAGGCCCGTGAACTCTGACATAGTCCTCATATCATTATCCTAGAGGCCAGTGGACTCCGACAGTCCTTATATCATTATATTGGAGACCCGTGGACTCTGACGTAGTCCTCATATCATTATCTTAGAGGGCCGTGGACTCCGACATAGTCCTTATATCATTATATTGGAGGCCCGTGGACTCTGACATAGTCATCATATCAACTCTTATATAGACCTCATATTATTATCTTAAAGGCCCATGGACTCCGACATGGTCCTTATATCATTATCCTAGAGGCCCGTGGACTCTGACATAGTCCATATATCATTATATTGGAGACCCGTGGACTCTGACATATACCTCATATTATTATCTTAGAGGCCCGTTGACTCCGACATAGTCCTTATATCATTATCCTAGAGGCCCGTGGACTCCGACATAGTCCATATATCATTATATTGGAGACCCGTGGACTCTGACATAGTCCTCATATCATTATCTTAGAGGCCCATGGACTCCGACATAGTCCTTATATCATTATATTGGAGGCCCGTGGACTCTGACATAGTCCTCATATCAACTCTGACATAGACCTCATATTATTATCTTAGAGGCTCGTGGACTCTGACATAGTCCGTATATCATTTTATTTTATGATAATCAATGAAATACTGTGTTTTATCTGTGAAATAAAAGTGTTATTCCACACTGTGGAATATAGAGTTTTATTTCCACAGTAGCTGCCGGGACTACTTTTTTAATGTAAAACCAACACAAATGCATGCACAGTAACACGGATTGTCACAAAATGTCACGGGTAGAGCGTACTGGTCGTATATAGCTCTTGTATCGGTTACACCCAAAATCTATTGTTCGAGTTGAAACAATTTCACCATATTCATGATCTATTCATGTAACACGTAAAAGCGTGCACATTTTAAGTGGCCGCCAGAGAGGCCGTGTCATAAGTTTAGTTTTGTGCTAATGCATGTAAACGTATAGGTATATTTTCCTTAAACGGCAAAATTGTATAAGGGGCCTGTCGTGTAGATTCAATACTGTAGATTTAGCCACGTTTGTCACGGACTGAACGGGGCAAATAATGATTTGGGCGTAACGTTTGCTATAAAACCCATTGTCTTCTAGCTTTCGCCGGGATCATCGATAGTACTTGTTGGAACAGAGATTGGACGGCAAATTTCACAGGCAACATGTGGTTAGTAGTTTTATCAAACTTTTATCGTATATTTGTATTCAGTGGGCGGCGCCATCTTGTTTGGCGGTTACGACATCCGGTTAGCATTGATGTTTCTCAAACATAACTTTAGACTAGCATATGATTTTGAAGTTACTTTATTAGATGTAATTATTGTAATTGATCATTAATTGTAAAACAATATTAATTTGATAACAGTGGATAATAGGTGCATTAGTTAACGTTGGCGTATAACTCAGTGATTGTAATACACGATTGTTAACATTGCGTGCAAACATAACTCAGTGAGTGTAATATATGAGTAATTTGATCATGTTTATATTACATGTATTAGGGGCATTGATTAACAGCGACGTACATAGCGTATACATGGCGTTGTAGAATATGTATACATTGCTACTCATCATTAGTACAGCTTACATATATTGATCGAATAATGATTTGTTTGGGTAATGATAATTATGCAAGATTGTTATGTTTGTAAACCGACAGCTAAAACGTATGTATAATTACAGCCTAAGCCATCCAGGGTTGGAAATAAGCCATCCAGGATATAAGCCATCCAGGATATAAGCCATCCAGGGTTGGATATAAGCCATCCAGGATATAAGCCATCCAGGGTTGGATATAAGCCATCCAGGATATAAGCCATCCAGGATATAAGCCATCCAGGGTTGGAGTAAGCCATCTAGGTTTGGATATCCAGGAGTGGAGCTAAGCTTCCACGAATAACGTTACAAGCGGTGGAGACGGTCCCCGTACCTGCGCAGCCAGGTTTTACTAACGACAACCCCCGGGACACAAGGTGGGCCCGTTACCAGTCCTCACTGGAGGAATATCATTCACAATCTCAGTGGAGATTAACTATCATTGCATCGCGTCATCAACCCTTACAGAAGGCATTTGATGACAATCATCCATTGAATTCGCGCATCATCATCTTCATGAGCTCTCGCGCATCACAGTTATCGCGCTAGATCAACATTGTTATAGCTTTAACAACACTTTAGGGTCTTAGACATTCAGTATTTATAACAATACTAAGAACGTCTTAAACGTTCATGAGAACATTATTTTCATAGTTCATTTGTGTATTCGCTTGTTTTTTTTAGATAATTGTATATATATTAAACATATTTTAAAAGTTGCATTAAACTTATGTAAATGCATTCACCGTCATTGATTCTGTCCTGAGTTAGCCCAACCACTAAGGTCATCCTGTGACAACTGGTTTTCAGAGTAGTGGGATTTTGGGCGACTACGGAGGGAAAGAATCAATAAGTGATCTTTATTATGATATACTAAATCTCTACTTATTATTTTAGAATTGTGTACCACCCTCTGGTCCATCAAGGCGACTGCCGACGATCACGGCCACAGCTTGGAAGTCAAGACACGACAAGGGTAGGGTGAGTCCAAACTGTTGTTTTGTCCGTTCTTTCCTTGGCGCGAGGTCGCAGTGGTCTACACGAGTGGGTCTGAGGCACTTTTGCTCAATAATTTGGGTGTTTGTTTTACCTCCCTTGATATACACATAGTATCCAATTAGGTTGGCGAACAAGACGTTCTACTCATGTTGTGACACTCGAGTATACTTATATTGATGGGAGAAGTAAATATACATGTACATGTTATGCACAGTTCTATGATTGTTTAAGGTTATGTCCAATATCAAATATAGATATTTTATGTAGTGTATATGTTTTGTGGAAGCTAGATACTATCTATACGTAACCGTTAGGAGTTAGCGCTAGTACAAATGTGTATGTAACTTGTCCTATGATGATGCCCAGGTATTTACTGAGGACACAGTGACTTACCATTAGTAGTTAAGTGAGTAGAATTATTAGTGACGTGTGTATTGTAATTATTGTAGTGTGTAGTCCACAATGTCTATAACCATGACGTCCATAAAGGATCTTACGGAAATGGGTAAGGAGTTAGGGTATGCTGGAGAGGAGCTTAGAACCTTTGTTAAAGACGAACAGGCTAGGGAAAGGGAATTTAGACTTAAGGAAAGAGAATTAGCAAAGCGGGAAAGGGATGAAGAGAAAGATAGGCTAGAATTCGAAAGTAGACTAGCCACAGAGAAGCTAGAATTAGAAAGTAGGTTAGCTAAAGAGAAGCTAGACGCTGATAAAGAGAAGCTAGAATTAGAAGGTAGATTAGCTAAAGAGAAGCGAGATGATGATAAAGAGAAGGTAGAATTAGAAAGTAGAATAGTAAAGGAGAAGCAAGAGTTAGAACATGAGAGGTTCGAAACAGATGGTAGACTAGCTAAGGCTAAGATGATAATGGAAAGGGAGCAAAAAGAGTTTGATCATAAGTTAGCTTTAGAGTTGGAAGCAGCTAAGACACATAGTAAGGAAAGTAAAACTGAAGGGAAAGATAGTTATTCTGGGAAGTTAAAAGGTTCGAAGTTACCATACTTTGATGCTGACAAAGATAACATGGACAGTTACTTGTTACGGTTCGAGCGTTATGCTGAGTTACAGGAATGGACCAAAGATAAGTGGGCAGTTCATTTAAGTGCGTTATTGAGAGGCAAGGCCTTAGATGTATTTTCTAGATTACCTAGTTTAGATGCTCTTGACTATGACAAGTTAAAGGATGCTCTTTTAAAGAGATTTGAGTTAACTGAAGAAGGTTTTAGAAAGCGGTTTAGAGCTTGTCTGCCTGAGAAAGGCGAGTCATTTATTCAGTTTATTAGTAGGTCTAGAAATTACTTAGATAGGTGGTTAGAGTTAGGGAAGGTAGCGCAGACTTATCAGGGCCTCATAGATTTCTTGTTGCGGGACCAGCTATTCAATGTTTGTAGTAGAGATCTGTTTCAAGCAGATCAGTTTGCCGAGGCCTAGAGGTGGCAGCTTATAATGTAGTGTCGAAAGACAGAAACTTTTAGAGATAGGCAAGGGGACGATCATAAACAGAAAGGGCCAGAGTGGAAACTATAGAGGTGGAGGTAGTTCGATGGGTGCTCGAGGAAGGTAGCAATAGTGGTAACATAGGTAGACCTTTTATTCGTTGTCGTCACTGTAATGGGAATCATGCTTCACATGAGTGTAGGAGAAAGCGGTGAAAGTGTCCGCTGTCGTAGACAACTTCTATTGACAATAGTAGAGTGGACAACAATGTAGGGTAGGTCAGAACCAAGGTTTTTAACAACCCATGGAAATTTCGGTAGAGGTAGAGGTGGTCAAAAACGCAGGTAGAGGTAGAGGCAGAGGTAGTAATAGTCCGGTTATTAAACCGAGAGTAGTAGCTGTTGTGTAAAAGCGGATGGTGTAATGACGAAGATCGGAACATGTCTCTTTCCGTATGCAAATCTTCCAACGGCAGATGGTAGAGTGAACGGCACGGACGTAATTGTAATGAGGGGATACAGGTTGTACAGGTGTGGTAGTTAGGCGTAGTTTAGTTACGGTATGACCAGTTGGTAGGTAAACAGTCACCGTTAATGTTGCTAAATAAGTCGGTAGAGCACGTGCCAATAGCGAGAATAGATATAGATACACCTTTTCTTTAAAGGACTACAGAGGCACCTATGTAAATGGATGACCCGATGTATGATTTAACGATAGGGAACATAGATGGTTCAGCACTTCTCGGTAATGTCCGATTTTAGAAGTAGTAGCATAAGTAATGCAGTAGAGACTAGAGCGCAGGTTCAGAAGCAAGCTCAGGCTTATAGAAAATTAAAGGTTCCTGCAGCCGTAGGTGACATATCCAAAGCGGAGATTTATAGAAGCACAAACTCAAGACGAGTCATTAGGTCCTTGTAAAGTGGAAGGCCAAGGACGGTGTATAGTGAAGAAGTGTAAAGGGTCCGGTAGTTGTAAGTTTGTACATAAGAATAGGTTATTGGTACAAGAGAATTTGAAGATAGTGGTAGTACGACAGTTCACCCAATTAGTGGTACCTACCCAGTATAGAACGACAGTGCTTAAGTAGCTCATGAGTCGATTATGGGGAGGTCATATAGGCGTAAAGAAAACGTCAGATAGAGTATTGGCAGAATTTTATTGGCATGCGTTAGTGGAGATGTAACTAGGTATTGTAGGTCCTGCGATGTATGCCAAAGGGACAGTACCAAAAGGTCGAGTGACCAAAGTACATTTAGGTCAGGATGCCACTGATAGATACACCATTTAAGCGTGGTAGCCGTAGACATAGTTGGACCAATTTTTCCAGTGTCGGATAGGAAAAATAGATACATTTTAACCATGGTAGACTATGCAACTAGGTATCCGGAGGCAGTAGCAGTGCCCTCAATTGAAACTGAGAGAGGTAGCTGAGGCATTAGTTGATATGTTCAGTAGGCCTAGGTGTACCAGAGGAATGCTGACTGATTGTGGTTCACAGTTTACGTCAGAACTTATGGCTGAAGTAAGCAGGTTATTGTCTTTGCGTCAAATCATGACAACACCATATCACCCTATGTGTAACGGGTTAGTCGAACGATTTAACGGGACGTTAAAGCAAATGTTATCGGCGTATGTGTTACGAGAGACCCAAAGATTGGGACAAGTATCTCAATGCTTTATTGTTTGCATTTAGAGAGGGTTCCACAAGAGAGTTTAGGATTTTCAACCGTTTGAGTTATTGTACGGTAGGGTCCAGTTAGAGGTCCCATGAGGATTCTTAGAGAGATGTGGGGCAGGTGAAGTAGATAGTGATGAGGTTAAGACTACATATCAGTATGTTTTAGATCTGAAGGGAGAAACTAGAAGGTAGACTTGTAAGATAGCTCAAAGTCAGTTAGTTAAGGCAAGTACCAAGTATAAACGGTACTATGACCAGAAAGCTAGAGCTAGGAAGTTTTAAGATAGATGACCAGGTGTTACTGTTACTCCGACCGACAATAACAAGTTGTTATTACAATGGAAAGGTCCGTTTTTACGTTAGAGGGATAGTGAACACTATGGATTACCGTATCGAGATAAACGGAAAGTTAAAGACCTTTCATGCGAATATGCTGAAAGAGTATATCAGTAGAACTGATAATGGGCAACAAAGGGTGTTAACCGTAGTTAATGTTATGCAGTTATTGAGGACTAGTGAGGAAGACAGTAGTGAGGACACTTGTCCCATGTATTTTCCCACTAGTTGTAGGTAAGGAAACAGCAGCCGATGTAGACATATCGGGCAGGCTTAGTGTAGCAGAGAAACGAGAGGTAAGTCGTTTAGACTCTGAGTGTAGTACTGTTCTGGTCCGATAAGTCGAGACCAACAGATGTAGTGCAGTGTAGCTTTAAGCACACTTTAGCAAAGCCGATTAGGGAAACGAGAGACCCTACTCCATTTCGCAAACAGATATACTGGTAATGCGATGGATGCGATGTGTAAAGTTGGTGTTCTTGTAGTGACGGGAAGTAGTGTTATTAGTAACCGTAAAGTCGGTGTAATAGACCGTGAAAGGACAATATTGGGGCAGAATATTTTAGTCGCCGCACATAATGGACCGGTTTAATACAATAGTGAATTGCAGTGTATTGTATCAATAGTAGTATATGTACGACAGGGTAGTGTACAATTGTAGAATAGTGTTGAAATTGTAATTACATGTTATAGTTAGGTTATAACTGCAGTGGTAATAGTTAACATACTCAAGCGATTGAGCGATCAGCTTGTACGTTTTGTCGCTCGCTTGCTCAGAAGAATTAATAGTTTCTTAACGTGTAAATATTAATTATCATTTTGGTGATTTTAAAAGGTGTAGCACTTTCTTTAAGTGGGGAGATGTTGTCACAAAATGTCACGGGTAGAGCGTACTGGGTCGTATATAGCTCTTGTATCGGTTACACCCAAAATCTATTGTTCGAGTTGAAAACAATTTCACCATATTCATGATCTATTCATGTAACACGTAAAAGCGTGCACATTTTAAGTGGGGCCGCCAGAGAGGCCGTGTCATAAGTTTTAGTTTTGTGCTAATGCATGTAAACGTATAGGTATATTTTCCTTAAACGGCAGAAATGTATAAGGGGCCTGTCGTGTAGATTCAATACTGTAGATTTAGCACGTTGTCACGGACTGAACGGGGCAAATAATGATTTGGGCGTAACAGTTTGCTATAAAACCCATTGTCTTCTAGCTTTCGCCGGGATCATCGATGTACTTGTTGGAACAGAGATTGGACGGCAATTTCACAGGCAACATGTGGTTTAGTAGTTTTATCAAACTTTTATCGTATATTTTGCTATTCAGTGGGCGGCGCATCTTGTTTGGCGGTTACGACAATTCCGGTTAGCATTGATGTTTCTCAAACATAACTTTAGACTAGCATATGATTTTGAAGTTACTCTTATTAGATGTAATTATTGTAATTGATCATTAATTGTTAAAACTATATTAATTTGATAACAGTGGATAATAGGTGCATTAGTTAACGTTGCGGTATAACTCAGTGATTGTAATACGACGATTGTTAACATTGCGTGCAAACATAACTCAGTGAGTGTAAATATATGAGTAATTTGATCATGTTTATATTAACATGTATTAGGGGCATTGATTAACAGCGACGTACATAGCGTATACATGGCGTTGTAGAATTATGTATACATTGCTACTCATCATTAGTACAGCTTACATATATTGATCGAATAATGATTTGTTTGGGTAATGATAATTATGCAAGATTGTTATGTTTGTAAACCTGACAGCTAAAACGTATGTATATATTACAGCCTAAGCCATCCAGGGTTGGAAATAAGCCATCCAGGATATAAGCCATCCAGGATATAAGCCATCCAGGGGTTGGAGATATAAGCCATCCAGGATATAAGCCATCCAGGTGGATTTAAGCCATCCAGGATATAAGCCAATCCAGGATATAAGCCATCCAGGGTTGGAGTAAGCATCTAGGTTTGGATATCCAGGAGTGGTAGACTAAGCTTCCTCGAATAACGTTACAAGCGGTGGAGACGGTCCCGTACCTGCGCAGCCAGGTTTTTACTAACGACAACCCCCGGGACACAAAGGTGGGCCCCGTTTACCAGTCCTCACTGGTAAGGAATATCATTCACAATCTCAGTGGAGATTTAACTATAATTTGCATCGCGTCATCAACCCTTACAGAAGGCATTTGATGACAATCAACCATTGAATTCGCGCATCATCATCTTCATGAGCTCTCGCGCAACACAGTTATCGGCGCTAGATCAACATTGTTATAGCTTTAACAACACTTTAGGGTCTTAGACATTCAGTAGTTTATAACAATACTAATAACTCTTAAACGTTCATGAGAACTTATTATTCATAGTTCATATTGTGTATTCGCATGTTTTTTTTAGATAATTGTATATATAGT